>PVKC010009834.1:0-26123 GCA_004027635.1 Crocidura indochinensis | reverse complement strand
ACTTGGGAGCAGTATTTGCTGAATAGATCTAAATTCGTGGACATATAATGATGAATGTACAGATCAGTTGAGAATTGCATGAAGATTTTTAAGTCTGGTCTCATGGCTCTATTAGTTTCCACAATTTAACTCCTTTCTCTTTTTACAATGTTAGCCACACCCCTCTTTTATCTGCTCACACTGTCTTCCCCTCGATTCTCCTCAAGATTACAGAGCTTGTCATCACAACCTTCTCAGTTCCCTCTGAGAAATAATTCATCTCAGTCTATAGATGTGAAATCGCTCAAATCAATAGGATGCACTTTTATCATCTTCTCAACTCTCCTGAACTCTCCAATTTTCTCCTATTTATATTTTACAACCCTTTTACAGGGCGATGATTCTTTTCTTTGATCATGAACATGGAAGAAACCTGAGCTTACACAGGTCTGCTTTTCTTGCCACCTTTTAGCAAAGCCCCATCTACCGGTCAGCAGGACACACTTCTTGCAAGCCCTCTTAAAATTTCCAGGGCATCTTTGAAACATTTCAAAGGGACCCCCTTATAGAGGTGATGTGCAAATACCCCACTGACCTAGATTTCACTTTCTATGCTCTTTAAAGCTATGTTTTTTGAGAAGTTTCTATTTTGTCACAAGATATCTTTGTGCGTGTGTGTATCTGTGTGTGAGTGTGTGTGTTGTGTGAGTATATGTGTGTGTGTGTGTGTGTGTTCTCTTATCTGCCTCTTATATCCTTGTCTTCTTTTTGTTTCTTTGGTTTTTTTTTTAGCAGAGTACCTTGCTTTGAAAAACATATGTTTTGTTGAATTTGAGTTGAAATGTTTTCCCCAAAAATGGAGACACTAGCTTAGCATCACATGGACTAATCACCACAAACCCTCCTAGCCCACAAAGCTCTGAGAACTACTCACTGTGGTTGTTCTTCCACAACATTCTTTGAGGATCATATCAACATTCATTTCACCTTGACCTGCTCTCCATCAGTAATTATTCTCGTGTCATGCTGGTGTATAGAGCTGGCCTTTGAATTGACCACTTCTTAATATTTCTGAATCAACATTTTTTACCAAGAATGTGAGTGTACATGGGAGAATTCCCAGTTCCCATAGAGTCTGGGAATATTTCTGCCTGATTTTCACTGGCTATATATTCATCAGTATCAAGGTTGATTCCATTGTACTGAAGATAAATCCCAATGTGTCACAGGAAAAATGCAGCAATAAAAATCCTTTACATGTCACAACTGCCTTTGGCCAGAGAAGAGCCACATGTTGGCTGCTTTCTTAATTCAGAGCTGAAATAAAGGCATCAAACAATTCGGTATGACAGCAAACATAAGACCAAGATGACACCACCAGTGCCTCTGGGCTTCCAGGCTTTGTGTCAGATATCACACATTATCACTCTGTTAAAGGCTTCCTTTTGGTTGGTTTGTTTGGGGGCCATACCCAATCATCTTCAGGGATCACTCCTGGCCTGCTCTGGGACTACATGGGGATGCTGGAATTGAACTCAGATTGGCCATGTTCAAGGCAAACTCCCTCTCTGCTGTGCTATCACTCCAGCCTTCAGATGCATCCTTTTATGTGACTCAGATGGGATTTCTTCCCTCCCACATGGAGCCCCTCAGTGCCTGAGAATCAGTTCACTCCCGTCTTTCCTGTTGCCCCTGACATGTGGTCTCTATATGGAAGGGACCCATAGGCATTTCACACTTCTGTCATGGATTCAATCACATCAAAAATGAATATACTTTCTGATACCTTTAAAAATTGTCATCTACATAGAAGCATTTGAAACACTTAATATGGATTACTTTTAACAATTAATTTAAACAGAGCATTTCTGCTCAGAAATACTGTAAACACATCCTTTAAAGGGTCCTCTTCCTTTGTAATATGAATCAGTCTAAGCTGGAAATTTCATTGGCACTTGAGAACAAGAATCTGTTGATTGCTGAAGCTCTCTGGGCCAAACCTCTGAATCATTAAATCCATTTTCCAGATGTGCCATAAAATATACCCTTACAAAGTGCAGGATCCATGAGAAGAACCATTTACAAGGAGCTATACATACACTACTCATGATACACAACCAGCCCTCACATGACCTCTTTGTGCACCAGTATCCCCTGCAAGCATGTAGTACCTCCAATTCTAGCTTCTCTGCCCACAAGAATAAAGCCCTCAGATTTAGCAGATGTATAAAAAGCACTCTCCCTACTGCCCAGTGGCATTAAGATTTTTCCACTAGTCACTGTGACCTTTGCCCAATCCAATCTGTCCCAATTATTCAGCAAACCATCCTTGTATATCACTTCAAGAAGTTTGTAAAGCACTTTGCTTTCTTCAAGACACCTTCAATACAGTTTCAAAACCATTTCCAAAATGTGTTGCTTTGGGTCCTCAGAGTCAAGGTCAGAAATAGAAGCCAGGAGAATTTTTCCCAAGAAGTGCTCTTTTACTCCCACTCTCTCTCTCCCTCTCTCTCTTTCTCTCTCTCTTACTTTCTCTCATACTCTCTCTCTTTCTCTCTCTGCATAATTGTCAAGCAAGCTTCCCTGTGCTGCATTTGACTACTCTGATATTAAATCTATAGACCAAGACTCTTCATTGATCATAACACAGGCAATTGAAAACACGGGATCAGATCATTGTAGATAAAACACTCGTGCTGTGTCCACCCATAATAAGCCACTTTGTGTCAGAGCACTCAGGTCTTAGTTCTGACTGCCACCTCTGGGCTTACTATTATCCAGTTTTAAAGGGGCATCTTTAGAAGGTAAGGCTATTAGGATTCCATGAAAGTTTTAAAACCATCATATGTTGTGCAAATTTTATATTTGCTTCAATCCATCTTCCCAATTATTATGAGAGAGAAAGAGAAAGAGAGTTAGGGAGAGAGAATCTCACAGATTTTTCTAAGAATCAAAATGGAACTTGCCTATGATGACACATTTTGCTATCATTGCATTTAATGATACTATAAATAATAAATTTAACAAATTTGAAGAGTCTGATTAATGAATGCAGGGACCAGTCTGTAATAGAGAACACCAGAATTTAAATGGAACATGGAACTTCCATAGGCTCTGATCTTATCAGTTGGAAATTTTAGGGTGGTCATATTCACTCCTACCTCCAAACACTGGGCATTAGCATGGACCTTCACCTTGCCAGATATGACCAGCCTTAAAAAAAAAAAAAAACAACCAAAGCATCTACTTCATCTGCTCATCTATCCTTGATACCAGAGGGGGAAGGCTGGGCAGGAAACAGAACATTAGTGGAGGGGGTTGACATTGGTGGTGGGGTTAGTACTAGAACATTGTATGCCTAAAACTCAGTTCTGAGTAACTTTGCAGATCACAGTGCTTTAATAATTTTTTTTAATAATATAGAGACCTTCCTACAAAAAATAAATTACAAATTCACTTCTTTTTCTATGGTTACTTTTTGGAAATATTTTCTTTTGTTAGAGCACTTAGATTTGACAAGTACCAGGCTTTCTTCTTTTCTTTCAGAGAGAACAATATGGGCAGAAATTAGGATTGATACAAATGTAGGTGGTAGAAGTGGGGAAAAAAAATCTGACTATTTACTAGCATACAACAATAGACAATTTGCTTAAAATTGCTAAACTTTAGGAGCTGGAGTACAGTGAGTAGAGTGTCTGCCTTGCATGAGGTTGACCCAGGTTCACAATTCAGGTTCAATCCCTAGTATTCTAGATGGTCCCCCAAGCCCACCAAGAGTGAATCTGGGAGTAGAGCCAAGAGTACCCCTAATTGCCTCAGGGTATGACCCAAAACAATGCAAAATTGCTAAAACTTTAGTCTCCTTCCCATTTTATATATAATATATATGTGTAATATTTGTAATCTATGTGACATATATTATGTGTTATGTATATACATTATGTATATTAGATATAAAATTGTCTACCTAGAGATGTTCTTGTGAGACTAATGGATAAAGATGTTTCATGGGCACATAACACTCACAGGCTCACAATTTTATTATTATGGCTATTTTTTTTTTTTTTTGGTTTTTGGGTCACACCCGGCAGTGCTCAGGGGTTACTCCTGGCTCCATGCTCAGAAATTGCTCCTGGCAGGCACGGGGGACCATATGGGGCACCGGGATTCGAACTGATGACCTTTTGCATGAAAGGCAAATGCCTTACCTCCATGCTATCTCCCGGGCCCCTATTATGGCTATTTCTAAAAACTGGGCTGTGGGGAGTCCCTGAGGTATCTTGTGCATCAACTAAAAGTCTGCTCTGGAAGCTAATCCAGCTCACAGTGTCTGCCTTATTTTTCAGGGTTGTCTCTTTTGACTTTCCTCTCAGATCTCTGTCATGATATGGCATTGTTACTCTCTTTTTTTCTTTGGAGAGACTAAAATTTTTATAGTCTTAGGTTCACTTCAAAAACTAATATGCCATATCTCACACATATAAATCCATACTCTTATTTTCCTATGTGGAATTCCCTATTCTAATTCTTGCCTTTACAGATTTTTCTCAACAGTGCCCAGAGTAGCACGCTGGTTAAAACTGATGAACCTCCCATTTATGATGGATCCCTTGGGACTTATTCTTTGTGTTGTGTGTCCTATAGGTTTGGACAAATATACAGAGGTCTGTTTCTACCTTTGAAGTGTCATAGGGTATTTTCCCCCCATAAACCTGGCCTGCTCCACCTATGTATTCATTTCTCCCTAGTCTCAACTTCTAACAACTGCCAATGATCTTTTTACTCACTACATTTTGCCATTTCTAGAAGGTCATATCATTGGAATCATAAATCCTGCTTGTAATGCTTTCAGATGTATTTTCTCTATTCACTAACATGCATGTAAGTTTCTTCCATGTCTTTTCATGGCCAATAATTCATTTTTAAAATATAAACAATATTTAATTGACTGGCTAGAACACAATTTATTTATCCATCCTCCTCCTGATGGGCATTATGGCAATTTACCAGACTTGATCATTATAAATAAAGCTTCTGTATGAACATCTGTGTCCAGGTTGATCTGTGAACATGTTTTCAACATCTTTGGGTAAATTTCAAGGCATGCACTGTCTGGCTAGTGAGGCCATATGGGAATAGTGCTTTGAGTTTAGCGATAGCTCTTTCAACACGCTGGTTGTCTTCACTCTCTGAGGACTTTCTCTAACCAATGCTTTGCCAACTTTTAATCAAGCTTTTAAAAGAAAAGGCCATCTGGAGCTGGAAATATAGTATAATGGGAAGGTGTTTGCCTTGCACACAGCTAACCTAGGTTCTATACTATATTATCCCTTTGGCATCACCGGGGTGATTTCTGAGTGCAAAGCCAGGAGGAAGCTCTGTGGATTGCTGAGTGTGACCTCAAAGCCAGACATAAAATAACAGATAAATTGATAAACAAGATCCATGAGTTAATAAAAAAGAATCATAAGGTGATGTATAGTTTGTATCAAGGCTACAAAAGAAATGAGGTTCTTTTTTTAATATTTTATTTAAACACCTTGATTATTACATACATGATTGTATTTGGGTTTCAGTCATTTAAAGAACACCACCCATCACCAGTGCAACGTTCCCATCACCATTGTCCCAAATCTCCCTCCTTCCCACCCAATCCCTGCCTGTACTCTAGACAGGCTCTCCATTTCCCTCATGCATTCTCATACATTCCATGTACATCCATGTATAGGAAAATTTCATGACTTCATCTCTTCTGACAGCTGCATAGTATTCCATTGTGTATATGTACCACAGTTTCTTTAGCCATTCGTCTGTTGAAGGGCATCTTGGTTGTTTCCAGAGTCTTGCTATGGTAATAAATAGTGCTGTGATGAATATGGGTGTAAGGAAGGGGTTTTTGTATTGTATTTTTGTGTTCCTAGGGTATATTCCTAGGAGTGGTATAGCTGGATCATATGGGAGCTCGATTTCTAGTTTCTGGAGGAATCTCCATATCACTTTTCATAAAGGTTGAACTACACGGCACTCCCACCAGCAGTGGATAAGAGTTCCTTTCTCTCCACATCCCCGCCAACACTGTTTCCTCTCATTCTTTGTGATGTGTGCCATTCTCTGTGGTGTGAGGTGGTACCTCATAGTTTTTTTGATTTGCATCTCCCTGATGATTAGTGATGTGGAGCATTTTTTCATGTGTCTTTTTGCCATTCGTATTTCTTCTTTGTCAAAGTTTCTGTCCATTTATTCTCCCCATTTTTGATGGGATTAGATGTTTTTTCTTGTAAAGTTCTGTCAGTGCCTTGTATATTTTGGAGATTAGCCCCTTATCTGATGGGTTTGGGTGAATAGTTTCTCCCACTCAGTATCCTGGGAGCTAAAGAAATAAGGTTCTTACTGAGCCACCATCTAACAATGCCACCAGTCATTGTTGGGGTTCTCTGATGTTACCTGTTTAAGAGGTGGGCACTAAAGGCAACTCAAAGAAATTGTCTGCAGTTTGAGACAGCACAAATATTTGAGTACTTAGTGAATGGCTTAGTTGGTAGAGCTGGATTCTTCATCTCATGGTGTTGAGTTTGAGACACACTGTGTGAATGTTTTTTGGAAATAAGGAAAAGGGATGTAATAAACTAACTATAATTCACAACAGTGGGGAACCTATTTATTTATTTATTATTTCTTTAGGGGGCCATGTGTCACACTAGGCAATGCTCAGAGGTTACTCCTGGATCTCTACTCAATAATTACTCCTGGCAGGAATCAGGGAATTATATAGATGCCAGGAATGAACCTAGGTCAGCCAAATGTAAGGCAAATGCCCTTGCTGCTGTATTTTGACCCTGGCCCCAGAAACCCTTTTAAAGTTTATTTTCAAAGCCTCAGTTTCATTTCTATTGAGCTTATATATTTTAAAATTAAATTTAACATTTATTCAGTCTCAGTCACCTATTCATATGTGAGCTTCCTTGCTCCATCTTCAATCTCATGTATTTTTTATTAAGTCTAAATTTATAGACTTACAACAAATGCCTGAAGAGACAAACAAAAACATAGTTTGTTTGCTTTGAACACATCTGGCTATACTTGGGGGCTATCCAAAGTGCTACATTTTGGGGTTATTTCAAATGGTGCTAGGGATTCATGTAGTGCCAAGGATCAAACTTGGGGATCATGAAAAACGTCATTCAGTCATCTCTCTCATCCAACAGACACACTTTGGCAACAATACCCTTAAAAGCAATAATAGAAGGCATAAATGATACTTTATTCTTCCAGGGATACATGAGTATATCCAGCTAAGAGTATATTTTTATGCAAACTCTACAATGTCCCTCTCTATTTTTCATATGAATCATTCATCTACTTTAAGCAATATTTGACCTAGGTCCGTGTGTAGAATAAAAGGGCTCAGTTATCTGAGAGAAAGTCAGCTTTCTGCTTTCATTCATGCACAGATTTGATGATTATCTATCATATATTCTGGAGAGTTCTGAATGTGCATTGGTTTTGTTGGTTTTGTTTTGGGAGTCATGAATTGAAATTAGGGACCTATACATGACAATACATATGTGACAGCAGAGCTAAGTCCTCAACCAGAGAACCTTAAAGGTTTTGACATCAGAAAGATATTTTAATTAGAATGAATTATCTATTTTAATGAATTTCACTATATTTAAAGAGTTAATAAAACAAGAGAAATAAGAGAACAGCAAAGTATTGACATGAAAAAGTAGATTCCTGAAAAAGACAGGAAGAAGGGAGAAGAGGAAGAAATAGGATAAAGAGGGAAGAGGAGTGAAGGACCTCAGTTGTTATGGTAGGAGGCCAGGTCTGGAGAAGGTATGAACAATTGTGGATCGAAGTGATGCATACTGGGAAGTATTAGGAGAGGGGTTGGACCATGAACGTGGACCAATCAAAAAACACTTGAAGAAGTTCGGTTGACTGGCAAAGGTCCGAATTCTGGACACAGCTCAACTTCTAGGATTCAGATCATGAGACTATCTCAAAGCAAGTACAAGAGCTTAAGAGGAAGAGAAGAGAGTACGTCTGGGTGTCCGCCCTAAGCAAATGTCTGCATTTGATGTTTGGGGTTAGATCACTTCACTGAGTTCAACAGAGCAGTGTGGCCACTGTTACTCTTCCCATGTCACAGGAGGTCTCAGTCAGGAGTAGGAGGGATTGACCCTGGGCTGTGCAGGAAGCACCATGGAAGTCAAATCTCAGCCCCTGCTAACCAGCCTCTTATCCACTTGCCTCTACACTGAACACATGATAGAGGCAGCGCCATGATGGACCAGGGTAGGATCAAAAAAGAAATGATGAAGTACAAAGACTTCGTAGGCTTGACAACCATTTCTAGAAGTCACCATAGCTCCTTGGATTTTTCCTTTGGGCAGAAGTTTCTAATTCACAAACTGCATCGTGACTCAAGTGTTGGTGAGATGTGTGATCGACAGAGTGGCCAAGAATTTCAGCCCACGGATGCTGTGACACTCATCACAGATCTCCCTACATTCTGCTTTTGTTCTATCCTTAGAGGGCTTTATGTCAACAGGTTCCTCCGCCTCCTAGAGTGCTGGGATGATCTGGTGGGCTGGATCCTGCAACTGGGTTGAGCTCAAAGCTTGCATCAACTCAACATCTTGAACTGGTTGCTGGTAAAGAGCAGAATGGTTGTTTCCACTTACAGCCCCTCCATCTGTTGATGGCAGACTGGAATAAATGCATCAGCTGGGAAATCATTGATCCTTGGGGTAGTAACAAATGCCCTATGTTCAGAACGAGAATCACTGACTTTAAAAACCTCCATTCTCTAATTTAGCACCTCTCCAAACAAAGGGGAATCTTTTAAAATGGTCTGAGTCCTACTAGAAGTCTACAGAGAGAAAGAACAACATCACATGGCCAACAATCCGTTCTACTAAACACCTGCCTTGCCTGTTTAGTGGTTTGAGACTTGGAGCCTGAGAGCCTTCTTCGAGGACAGAACACATTTTTCAGCAGGGATTAGCCTTGAGATTAGAGTTTAATGAAACAATCGCTAACACTGGAGGCTTGGGCAAAAGAACTGGCAGACTCCAGGGAGCTCCTGGTTTGTCTAGGGAAGACATTTATCTAATAAACTATGAATAAATAATAGAAAGAGAGTATAAAGTCAAGAGATGCAGAAGAGTCGAGGGACAAAAGGCAGGGGCTGGATGTATAAGAAGATGCTTGAAAAGCAATTGAATGTTTGGACTTGGCAATAGACATGCGTTCCTGGAGAAAAGGTGCCACTTTGCAGAGAGACGTGTGTTCAGAGCTGCTGCTGGCTGTGTTGACCAGAATGGGCAAAGATCTGCAGAACTAACAAAGAAACAAAGAAATCTCTTGGTTTTTCCCCTTAACACATGCAAGGTGATTTCTGAATTCTCCTAGGAATAGCTGGCCAGGGGCCCAAGTGACCATGCCCAAAGCAGCTTCTGGGTTGAAAACAAAAACAACTATATGCTTTCATCTTTGAAATGGCCCACAATTGTCTCAGGTGCCAGCTACAGCTTCATGCTGATGATTGACATTAGGATGATAAGGAAGGGGCCCGGGAGATAGCATGGAGGTAAGGCATTTGCCTTTCATGCAAAAGGTCATTGGTTCGAATTCCGGTGCCCCATATGGTCCCCCGTGCCTGCCAGGAGCAATTTCTGAGCATGGAGCCAGGAGTAACCCCTGAGCGCTGCCGGGTGTGACCCAAAAACCAAAAAAAAAAAAAAAAGGATGATAAGGAAGCATTGTCTCTCATGACCAGGAAGGAGAAGAGGACTAGAACATGATGAATACACTAAGAATATCTATCATCTAAAAGCAAAACAGTAGAGAAATGCTTTTCCTCCTATGTACATTCTATATAAATGTGGTCATATGAAATAGTGGCCAGGAATACTTAAAGATGGCTTTAAAATTACATTTCAAATTGCAGGAAAAAATAGAAGTTCAAAGCACAATAAACATATAGATCAATTTATCTACATGGTTAGGGAAGATTTGGTTTTATTTTTTGGGCAGCCATACCTGCACTCCTGGCTTTGGGCTCAGGAATTGCTCCTGGCAGTGTTCAGAGGACTATATGAGATGCCAAGGATTGAATATAGGTCAGCCATATGCAAGGCAAATGTCCTACCTGCTCTTCTATCATTCCAGCCTCTAGGGAAAGATTTTGAAGGAATTCATCAAATTTATAAGGGTGGTTATCTTTAAGAGTGGAATATGCCTACTGAGAGAAAATGGAGATTTATGTTGTCTGAATTATTTACAATGAAGATGATCTCCTAGATAGTCTTAGTTTTAAAATATTTGTAAGGACCTTGTTTTTGTTATTGTGATTGGAGGCTGATGCTGATATTCCCTATACCACCCTGCCTGCCATGCTCATCACAGGAAGGAAACTGAGAAAATGTTCACCCTTCATGAGTTATACCAGGAATTGTGTTCAGCAATTTTGTGCTTTCACAAAGAATTTTCACCATTAGCTGCCCTAGGTGTGGTGAACTTCCAGGAACATTCTGGAATTTTAATTCCAGGGAAAATACCTCTTCTCTCAGTTTCTATTTATTCACAACTGTTGGCACCTCTGGGGGTAATATCCTAGGGAATGTCAAGATTCCAAATGATTTTACTCCCTTTGTTTCAAAACTATATCCTTGTCCAATTTCCACTTATATTTTTCCCCTCAGGATTCTTCTCTAGGCTAAAGATAAAAATGGTCTGAAAGACTGAGAAATAAGTGTGATAGCTATCTTATTTCCCCCAGATTACATATTATTTTAAGTAAGTGAAACATATACCTTCTTGGAAGGATCTTAAAGCAGAAACATCAGTGTATTTTAGACACAAGATCAAGCCTCTGGGAAAGTAGTATTGAGCTGGATTGGTTGTCTCTAGTAGAATAGGTTTTGACAAGGAAGGGCTGGCTAATCTTCCTGCAGGCCTGGCTTATGGATATAATAAAGGTTTCAGGTATAAACAGAGATAGTGGTTTTACAAGTTCAAATAACAAGCACTTGGAACTTCCATACAATGACATGTTATTCAGTGATGAGAATAAAAAAAAAGCCAGGACAGAACATGGAGAATTTGAAATGTACATTTCTCAGTACTGTTTCAGAGAAAGAAAAAAACAACCCCCAATACTGTAAATTGTGTCTTATATTCCCATTACATTACACTCTAGTGCAGTGAAAGCTATAGCGGCAAAACACAAACATTCTCTGGTGATCTGGGATTGGAGAGGAAGGAGAATGCATGGGTGAAGATGTTGAGCTCAGTGTGACTCTTGTCTAGAGTAAGTTGATGTTGAATACTTTCACATATGTCCTCCATAGCCTGTAGAGAACCAATATTGAGCACATATAAGATATGGGATGTAGCTTATGGCTAAGTATCAACATTATCTATCAATTGAAAGAAAACATCGCACAAATGCAAATGTTAATAAAAGAGGAAAATCTGAGTGATACTCCCAAGTCTATACAATTGGATCAATTTACCATAATTCTAAAACTGAATTTTTTTTTGTTTTGGTTTTTGGGTCACACCCAGCAGTGCTCAGGGGTTACTCCTGGTTCTATGCTCAGAAATTGCTCCTGGTAAGGCACTGGGAACCATATGGGACACCGGGATTCGAACTGATGACCTTTTGCATGAAAGGCAAACGCCTTACCTCCATGCTATCTCCCGGGCCCCTAAAACTGAATTTTTTAAAAAAAGATAAAAAGGTTTTTATTGTTCTTTTTATACCTGAGTCACAACCAGCATTGCTCAAGAATAGTCACAGCTCAGGGTCCCTGAGGGCCTTCCAGTGCCAAGGACCCAACCCAGAGTTCCAGCTTCTTGAGCCAGCTTTGTGGCCCAATTAGAATATTTTTTCACCGAAAGGACAATTAAAAATAAAGAAGATGGAAAGCTCTGATAATGAATCGTATTCAGAGATATATGAGCTCCATGTTGGGAGGGGAAATATCAAAATAGTGGTGATAAGGGTTTGAAGGCAGAGCACATGGAGGAACAGAGAACAAGTCCTTGCTGCCAGGAGTTTCTTCTTCAAATAATAGTAAAAAGAAGGGTAGGGAGGGGGTTGGAGGAGGTGGGACTTCCTGACCCAGAAGCCAAAAAGTTCTTGGAGGCAACACAGATGATTCGTTGCTGCAAAATTTCTGAGACAATGGGGCTGAGTTAGGGTCTGTCTGCACAGCCAGATTCTGAGCAAAGCTCAGGTATAAATGGAAGCATAATTTAGAGACGTGGTTGGAAAATAGTGTGAGAAGGTCAAGGAGGGATCTGGAGGTCCCTGAAGGTGTGATGGGGGCAAAGCATGGGAGCTGGAGTTAAGTGGATTCCCCACACCAGTGCTTTTCTGTGTCTTCTTTGGGCTTCACTGAGAAGTAAGTTAATTCTGGGCACAGGGGGGCCTGAATTCAGTCTCATTCTATTTTGTACATTATATATGACCAACTGCAAAAATGGGTGCACTCAGTGAGCCACAGGAAAGTACAAGATCCTGAGTGGAATGGTACCAGGGTGAATTGAGCCAACTCCCACCGTGCCCTCCCTGGCTTGTTGGTGTCCATTAATGTCACTCCATTGGGTACTGAGACCTTTGCAGAAATAGTCACATTCATGCTGAATCCATGTAGGTCTCATAGATATATATTCTCTGCCCTACAAAGACAGGTGACAACATACAACACAGTGGAAAAAGCCCAGTAAAGAGATCAGAGGTGGTTTGGGTACCATGCAATCGAAGGACACCCAAGGTGACCAGGAAACCCAAAGCTGGGTAGAGATTCGGGCTTTCTCCTGGAGTCTGCCAAGGACCCCTATCCAAGCTGACACAGGAGTTTGGGAATATCATTCATGCCAGTATCTCACATGCATAAAAATTTAACTCTGTTAAAACCTTGGCATTGAGAAGCCTGTTTTTCTTATACTCTCCTTCTTTAGTTCTTTAGCAAGGAAATACCCTTTGAAGGTACTTAATTTTTTTTTCAGGACATAGCAAATACCAGCTTTTACAATGGTACTTGACTTATAATTGCTTTTGAGGGATTTCTTGCACAAATGGTCAAAGCTTTGATGTAGTAACAAAACCAACTTCTTGAAGCTCATAACTCGAAGCTTAGTCAGCATCAGAGAAACAGAGACTAAGGACTCATCATGTCAAATATCCCCTCATGGGATCCATCTTGGGGGTTGGCTAAGCTTCCAGCTTAGTGGGAGATTGTTCATTTGGAAACTCTAATAAAGAGCTTCTGGAAGCTTGAAAAGTAGAAATGGAGTCTTTGGAACTTGTCTATTTTGTGTAACAAAATACAAGGCAAAGCATTCTATTACCATATTATAATGGTAAATGGTAAAGAGTGCTCTCACTCCCCATCCATGGACAGATACAGAGATAGATGGATAGATACATAAAAAGATACTTAGAACAAAGCACAGGTATATGAATATATGTATTTAAATATCTATTAAACTACTTAATTTTTTCCTGAACAATAATTTCTATAAGCTAAAAATACTAGAACCCTGAGAAATCCTGGTTTGCCCAGTTTATATCTCTTCTTGGGAAACCATGGCTCAAAAAGAGCAATGACCTGCTTATCAAGCTACCCAACTAGTTAGTAATAGTATCCCAGCTTTGCTAAGTCCTTGGTACCAGCTTAGCATGCCAACTGCTGCATGGCTCTGTGATGTGAGGGGAGGCAAGCTGACAAAAAGCTGCAGATCAAAATTCAGGATGTATGTTGTAACGATACAGCTATTTGGGCAAACTGTCTTCCCCAAATGCCCAACCCTTATTGGAAGGGCATGTTTTCTGTTATTTACCACCAAGTGTGATAGGACAATGGATGCAGAGTGATGTGGAAGAACAAGAGTATCTAAGAGAAAACTTGGCTTTATTTTCTGATATAAGATGGGAACATTTTCCTACTTTCTTGAGGGAAAGAGACTCAACAGGCAGCTACAAGTATAAAGTTCTGAAGCATCAGTTTCCAAAAACCTTTCCCTTGCTTCTGAGCCAAGAGAATCAAGAGAACCCGAGATGCTCTGTTCAGGTCTGACCAATGGCTATCAGGTTTCATAAAGTCATGACTGACAAAGATTTGTATTTATTAAGAATAATGTTGAGTTATATTTAGGTGTTTTCTTTCCTTTAAATCTTATTCTAAATTGCTTGTCACCTTTTGAAAGACCATAATTAGCACCCACTAATTTGTATGCTTAAATATTTTAATGGCAGGTTATAATTTTAATAGAAGATTCGTTTTAGAAAAAAAAGTCACAAATTTTATGGCTTCCTGGGTAGTGAGGAAAAAAGATAGACGGACTGTGTTTTGCTGGAGACAGATCCAGGTCCACTGCTTTTTTAGTTTATTATTGTTGTTTTTATTATTATTATTATTATTTTTTTTTTTCGTTTGTGGGCCACACCCGGGTGTGTAACTCGGGGTTACTAATGAGTCTGCACTCAGAAATCACACCTGACAGGCTTTGAGGACCATGTGGAATGCCAGGGATCAAATCTGGGTCAACAACATGTAAGGCAAATACCCTACCCACTGTGCTAGCACTCTGGCCTACCTTTTTTTTTTGTTTTGTTTTGTTTTTGGGTCACATCCAGTGACGCTCAGGTGTTACTCCTGGCTATTCGCTCAGAAGTCGCTCCTGGCAGGCACGGGGGACCATATGGGGAACCGGGGGATCGAACCGCGGTTCATCCTAGGTTAGCACAGGCAAGGCAGGCATCTTACCTCCAGAGCCTCCACCCGGCCCCCTCTGGCCTACCTTTGACTTACCACTTCCTACCTCAAAGAACTTCAGCCATGCACATGACTTCTCCAATCCTCAGTGTTCTCATGCAGAAAACACAGATAATAAATTTCCCCCATTACAGTGTTTAAAAGATGTTTCTATGCTCCTGATGTAAAATCCCAGCACATGAGGTACTGTAAAATGCCCATATTCTTTTCTCCAAAGGAAGCTGGGAGAAAGCAGGTCTGGGCTCTGAGAAGAAAATTCCTGGGGAATTTGAACTAGACACATATTTTTCTAAAACAGCATGTTAGGAAGCTAAAATTATCAAATGGAAGAGGAAGAAGTCCAATCCTAAGACCGAGAGGAAATGGTAGGGGGCCAGAGGGTCAGACCCCCGAAGCCAATAAGTGGGATGTATGAGAACAGGTTGAGAGGTGATGGCATGGATGGTTCTTCCCAATAAAAAACAGATGATTTAGAAGGGTAACCCCATTAAACTCTACATAAACAAGAGTAGGTTGTGGTACCATGTGTGAATCAATGTCTACTGTTTCTTGTCCTGTGACAGATAGATTTTTTATTTAATATCTTTATTTAACCACCATGATTACAAACATGTTTGCAGTTGGGTCTCAGACATAGAAAGAACACCCCCCCTTCACCAGTATAAATTCCCACCACTAATGACTCCCTTTTTTCTTTTCCCCACTCCCTGATTATATTCAACACAGGTACTCTACTTCTCTCACTCATCACTGTTATAGTTCTTTGTGTAGTCATTTCTCTAACTACATTCAACCATTCTGTGGTGAGCTTCATACTGTGAGACAGTCTTTCCAGCCCTCATATCTATTGTCTCTAAGCATTATTACAATAATGTCTTTTCTTTTTCTTTTCTTTTTTCCCATTTCCTCCAGGAGCTCATGTTTCATGGCATAGAGTTTTTCAAAGTAGTCTATGATTACCCTTTGGATCACTGTATTATCTGTAGTGATCTCCCCCTTTACATTTCTAATTTGATTTAGAAATGTAATGTCATGGGATTTAGAGCTATCTTTGTGTGGAAGTTTTGTGTGTCTTTAAGCCTGTCTTTTCTTAAAGTAGACCTTTCAGTTTAATCTTTTAAGGCTGGTTTTGTATTTGTAAAGTTTCTGAGCTACTATTTATCCATGAAGCTATGTATACTTACTTCAAACCTGAAAGTGAGCCTGACTGGGTGCAGTATTCTAGGGAAGCATTTATTTCATTGAGTTTTGTCACTGTATCCCACCACTGCCTTTGGGCCTTGAGTGTTTCTTGTGACAGGTTGGCTATAAATCTTAAGTAAGCTCCTTTAAATGTAATTTCCCTTTTTGATCTTGCTGCTTTCAGTATTCTATCACTATCTGTGGGATTTGACATTGTGATTAGGATGTGTCTTGGGATGCTTTTCTTTGGATCTCTTTTAGCTGGCATTCTTCGGGCATGCAGGATTTGGTTGCATGCAATCTTTAGCCCTGGGAGTTTCTCTATAATGATTGATTCTTCCTGGGAATTTTCTTTCTGGGTCTCTGGGACTTCAATTTTTATCTGTTCACATTCTTTGATGATTTTTCCATTGTCTGATCTATTTGCTTTAATGTTCTTTTTCAATTTCTGTTGTATAGAGTTGTTTTGCATCTCATCTTCTACCTCACTGTCCCTGTCCTCAGCTGCTGTTACTCTGTTGAAGTGGCTTTCCATTGAGGTTTTCATTTTATCTACCGAGTTTTTCAGTCCTCTTTTTTCAGTTTGGAGTTTTCTGATTTTTATTTTTGTGATCTTTTCCACTTGATCTATGTTTTCTTTGAGTTCTATGAGCATTCTCCATATTTCTACTCTAAACTCCTTACGTGAGAGGCTAACTAACTAGGTGGTTGGTACTTTTTGGGTTATCAGAGCTGCCATTTTTATTCTTCAGTCTGCATGGTCTGCATGTTTTCCCATTGCCACATTTCTAGTGTGGTTTTTACTATGTGTTGTGGTGGGGTTCAGGGGCTAGAAGATGCGCATGGCCATGGAGCTTAGCAAGAAAGTAGGCAGGGAGTGAGGCAGCAGCCTTTTCTCTCACGATACACTTTGGTGATTGTTTTATTGATTTGTTGAATGTGTTTAATAAACTCACTGGTTCCGCCGGACTGGTCCACTCAGAGCTCCTCCTTTTACACCTCATGTTGCAGCTGACAGATAGATGTTTGAAGACTGATCTTACCACTCATGATTCTAATTGTCTGAGTCCAGTCACTTAGTCTATAAGACAAGGTCATCATTGACTACTTGATGGGGTAGTGGCAAGATTAAAAAGAAATAATGTAGCCACAGGCCTAAAGTGGGGAGAGGGCTAATTAGTTGTAGCTAAGATGATGATGATGACCTTGTTTCTCATTCCTGTAGCTTCTACAATGTCCTGCTGATTTGCCTAGACTTCCCACAGATGTGTCTTTCCAACCTGTCATTGATTTCTTATTTCTAATACTCTCCCTCCCCTACCAAGCAGCCTAAAGCAAACCGATGTGGTGGACTCAGAGAATATTACATGGAAATAATAAATACCACCTAAAGTTGGCTTTAGAAGAATTCTAACAGAAAAGGCTACAATGGAACAAAACATCATCAAACACAACAACAAAGGGGTGAATAAATAATGAACGAATGCCAACATGGTGTATCTTGTCCACAAGAATAAGCATGACACTGATTAATGGGTAGGCGAAGTTGTATGGATCCAAGTACAGAGTCACAGGAGGGAAGGAGGTAGGGAAGGTTAAAGAAGCTAAACACATTCCAGGTGAAATGAGTAAATAAGTTCCAAGGAAAGAATGAAAATGAGAATTAATCAGGAGTGTGCTGAGCCGTGGCACTGCCAGCCACAATCAGAGAGCTTCTTAATTGCTTGTCAAAGACCAATGCATCTTGGCAAAATGATCCTCGACTAATGCTGGAACTCCCCCCCCTCCCTAACCTGGCTTCATTTATCATGATTAGAAAACAAGTCAAAATTGATTTCTGTTTATTTTATAAAGCAAATCCCCAGGGAAGTCTTCCCAATAGGTTTGATCATTTTTAATCTAGAGGGGGAATACTCAAAGCACATAAAGAAGTCATGTACAGGGCTACATGGAATAGGAAGTGAGTTCAGGTGGAAGAGGGGGCTGTGAAACGTCTACAGACATTAGGGAAAATGACCATTTTCTCAGCTCTTACAGTTCTCACATACGTGAGATTTTTAAGTTCTTTTTCATTTTTAAATGGGAAATTAGAGACCATTTAATTGAGCAACGTGACCCAAACTTTGAAATCAGAGTGACATGTTTGATTCTTGGTCTTACTAGCTAATAGCTATGTGACTGGAGAAAAATCCTTGAAATAAATCTCAGATTTAGCTCAGAGGCAAAAAAAATAACAAGTTTTTTTGTACCTCTCATATTTTCCATGACTGTGAAAAGTCAGATATGTGAATAGTTTGAGCACAGAGAAACTTCTCTTCTGATGGAAGAGACAGAAATGATGGTGATTTCAGTGAAAGCATCATTGGAGTTTCAGCTTCTTCAGGGCAGGACCTGGCTGAGTTTAACCTTGGCTCCTAGCATCCATTTTTATCTAACACCTAAACACTTATATTGTACCTACTATCCAAGTTCTAATTGTTCATCAGATATTAAATTTTTTTAACACAATAACTGTTGCCTAGGTAACTGACCTGGGGGTATTCTTTCTAAGCTAAGCCCTGAGCAGTGGATTTCTGTGAAGGAAAGTCAGCCAGAAACTGGTAGGCAGTGGGTTGGTCCCTGAATTCTTTGATCTGTTCATTCCAGCATCCACCCATATACTAGGCTTGCAAATATTCTAAATTATGTGTGTTTTACTTTCACCCAATGATATTAGCTTATTACCATCATTCCAGATAAAAAACAAAACAAAGCAAAAACAGAACAATGCCCCTCCCACCCCACCTCTAGCTTGCCCTCTAACATGCAGGATTTTATTAATCATCTTTGAAAGCCTGAAAGGTGATTCTTCCTTTGCAAACTCCCTTCCCCTCCACATATACCCACTCCAAGTCTGCAAATAGGCCCAGTAATAAGAACAAAAAGAAAGTGACAGCAGCAGATCAGACTGCTTTTTCCCAGACAGTAGACTGTATTCCCCAAATAGATTTCAGGGATCATCCTCTCTCCCTAGAAGCATAATCATTGCTAAAAAAAAATAAGCATAAACAATTGATCTACATAGGGGCCTGTGGGGGAAGCAGCTTCTAAGAGGTTCCAAATATGATCTCCAAGTCCCCTTCTGGGCTGCTGGAGCTTTCTGGAAGCCTTTGCCTGGATCTGAAAATGTCCTATTCCTGGGATTTAGCATTGAGGATTTGCTGGTTCCTTCTGGTTTATGCTTAATCCTCACAATTAATTCTGAGCCTTCCTGCCTGAGGAAGTTTCTGCCACTGAATTTCCTGGCATTTCCCCAGCCAGAACGGAAGTGATTGATGCTTCCCTCACTCTTCTGCACAGAAGCTGAAAGGCTGGGCAGAAATATCACCTGCCTCTATGCTGGCCTCTGTCAGTCTCACCTCCTGACCCCCACTCTTGATTTCATCCCTCCCGTCTCCTTGGGGACGGCCCTCCATCAGTTACCCTCTGTTTCTCTCCCGTCTTCAATCACTTCCTCTCCACTGGCTACTTCCTGGCAGCTTACAAACATGTTTAAGGTTTATTTATTCTGGGAAGCTAAGGGAAAAAAAAAAGGTAAAGATCGTCTTTCAATTCTATCCACCTCTGAAGTTATTTTCCTCGCACGTACCTTTCTCAAAGCAGCCAAGCTTTTTGATAGAATTCACTCCCTATCTGTCTTCTCTCTACCATTGCCCATGGATGCCTCAAACCAGGGCAAATTGCCTTGTGGCCTCATCAATTTGCTCAAACTCTTGCAGCAAAGATCATCAATATCCAAGTAAAACTCAATGGCAGGGTTTATTCTACTTGGTCTGTTTGTGATATATTTCATTTATTTGTATAGCCATTCACTTATTCACCCTGGACACATTGTGCACTTGACTATACTTGGAACAAGCGTGGGGGTGTCCCTGGCTTTTACTCTACCTTCGTTGTGGGTAGGAAGATAGGGGTATTTTGGTAACCGCATATGGGGAAAACAGTCTAAAAACCCTAACTAGCCTGAAGGCATGCAGGCCTTTGACACAAAGAACCCATCTCAGGAGTCCTAAAGCTTTTGAGATACAGAATTTCAGGTCAAGTGCTGGAGGTTTCCTGAAAGGAGAGGGGGTGGATCCCCTGGGAGGAGAGGCTCTGCAATAAAAGCAGGTACAGAACATCAAAAGACCCATCAAATGCCCAAGCAACCCAGCAATGGACTGAGGTAGGTGTGTGTATTTGTGCAATGCATTTCGGGAGAAGTATATAAAAAAGCCAACTTGAATAAAGGAAGAACACAGTGCCTCCCATGCCCCCCAATGCACATGTGCTGTTCAAGGGCATATGCTGCCCTCACACATAGGCTGCTGAGCGCACAGGTTGCCCACATACATGCCACCTTTACCTTCCTCTTAAGATGTATGCTTTTGACTCTCTCCACTCTGGAGAAGACTGTGTTCTCTTTTGACCACATATCTTGCCTTACATCTTTTCTTATCTTCATTTATTTCCCAATAAACTTGTTTTTATTCACTGTCTCCTTAACTTCTTTTCTTAGAGAAATGAATGGACCAGAAAAGTCTGGGTAAGGTTTAGGCAGAAATCACTCCTGGCAGGCATGGGGGATAATATGGGATGCTAGGATTTGAACCACTGTCCATCCTGATTCAACTGAATACAAGGCAAACACCCTACAGCTGTGCTATCTCACCGGGCCCAATGACCCATTAATTTTATTAGTTCTAGTTTTCTCCCAACTACTTCTCAGGTGACAGAGGTGGATAGCAGGTGCTAGATTTCCCTTTTAAGGTGTCACTTCTTTTCTCAATTCACATAGGTCACCTAGAGGCCTCCACTAGCAACACCTCAAGAGGAAAGACACTTGTGGGGTGCCCTGAAGACAGGGCAGATCTATGACCTCCCATTTATCGAAGGTTCAATATGGTTTTTATTATGACATCAACATTTAAACAAGGGTGAATGGTAGGAATTTGTGGCCTAAAAGGGACTCAGGAATGGAAGTTCCTGGCAGAGGAAGAAGGGTGGGGCCCAAAGGGTGGGGGAGTAACTTGGTATGCTTGGGAAGGGAGAGGCCAGCCCTGTTCCAGGGTAATAGAGTATAAACAAGGTAAGGTGGGGCTGGGGGGGGCAGGAGAATTGGGGAGGGAGCATACTGTCTGGCCACAGGGAGATCTTCTAATCCATTCTCCAGGCAGTGGGCAACCCTGGTATTCACTTGAACACATACTCAATATCTAGAATCCAGATGTCAGAGAACAGTAACACCAACAAGAATAACTCACAGAAAATTGAGATCTAGATACACCAATTCTGGCTGAGCTGAAATCACACACTGAACCCTGTTTCCTTCAGAGTAGGCACTAACAGATCCATATTCTTTACTGTCAAAGGGACCTGACACTCTAAGAGGCATCTGCCACCCAGGGAACCTGACATTCTGAGAAGCTTCTGTTTGTCTGTTATCTCAATTCCTGACATGGATAGCTCCTATAACCAGGCAAGTCCCTCAGTGTGGAAGTGTTGAGAATGCCTTTGACAAAACTCCCACCTCCATTGGCATTTTCTAGGGAAACATCTTGGGTCCTCAACATATTCTTGAATCATTCCATTGGGACTTTCTGCCATCAGAAAGAACAACTCCCAATGAGAAGTGTAGAACTTTCAGCCTGTTGTGTCCTAGTTTTCTGGGAATAAGAGAAGAGCTGGCAGTTGAGTGAGAAATGATCATATCCATGCTTCATAGAAAGGCTGGAGTCTAGAGCCTTAACAGGTTGGAGGTCATGTCCAGGTTCCAGAAGGGTGGCCCTGGCCAACACAATAAGAATAGAAACTCCTGTGCTTGGGCCCCTTCCAGATGCTCCTGTGCACATTTTTATCTGGTTGTTCATTGTGCGTTTAGATTCATGGCTGTTATGCTAAAACAGTTTATGTTCTCCATCAGGTTTTCTCTAGTGTTTTGGGTCAAAGCAATAAGTGATTTAAAAAGAGTAGCTGTCTAATCCCCCCACCCAATGTGTCAATGTGTAGCATAGTTACCTGAGGACATTATGACTGGCACCTAGAGAGGGGGATGAACCCATGGGACCCAGGTCTTGACCTACTGTGCTCAACTGACTCTGGGCATCCAGAACTAAAAGGCATTAGAGGAGAACTCACTGGTATTTGCAGAGTTCGGCACTGATTCCTGAAGGAAACACATGTATGTGGTGTTAGAGTGTGGTGAGTAGAGAAAGTCTTCTCTGAAACTCATTCACAATGAATGGCCCCAGTAGAGAGAGGAATGCAAATGTGTTTAACTGTGTTACTATCAATTGAAATGAAAATGCTGCTAATAAATGATAGAAACAAGCCCACACATCCTGCAACACAGATGCTTATGGGCTCACACAGACACACAGTGCTGGCACAGCCTTGCTGATTCTGGAGCTCCTAAATGAAAGTTCGCGCCGGATAACAAACAAGACAGGATATTCATTATCATCCAACAAATATAAAACTGAGCTCTGGATCGTGTAAGAATTCTAAGAGTTAAGTGCTATTTTATGGTACCTTTCAATTTAGAAGTGCAATGCAGCTAAAGCATGGCTTGGGCACAAACCATTGATGTATTGTGTTGTTACGATCAATGAATTATTAAAAGGATAATCTTTTAAACACCAAGAAATTGTCTTCTAGTGTACTCTAGGGACCATGGGCAAATGCATTACACATACAAATTTACCATTACCTTGGTTATCATTTATACAAGCTCCAGTCAGACCATCAGAGCAAGACCTGCCCCTCCTTCCACCCAATAGTCTTGACTCTTCTAGACAACTATAAAGGCTATCGTGCTGTGTCCCAGCTTTCCCTAGTATTCCAGCCATAGCTCAGGGGCCACAGAGACCTACAAACCTCAGGATTCTTTTCTTTCTTTGAATATCCCACAAACAAATACTAGTTGAAAGCCAGGCTACTCCAGTGAATAAGCATTTGAGTAAGTCATGCTAAGTTGTATCTCAGAATTTGCTTGCCAGGGAACTCCACGTAGACCATAACTTCAAACAAAACCCCAACCCCAAATACTTTAATACAGTATGCATCAGCACCCCTCATCCAACCTCTCTTCATTCTACACTATCTAGCATGAATGCCTTCCCCACTTATCCTCTTGGCCAAATTTAATTCCTTCATCAAATTCTAGTTCTCAGGTTTCATCTCTGTAAGAATCCCTTCAGCTGTGTATGTAAAGAGGACAGAGCAATTCAATCCTATCCCAAGAGAATTTTAATATACCTATACCTGCATCATAATGATCGAAGAAGCCACTTTGTAAACTAGTAAAAGAACTAAACTTAATAATTTTTAACTTTGTTATGGTACCAAATTATCATTTGATGATTTCAATGTAAAATTTATTCATGAGTTTTGCCCCATATTAACTATTTAAGCATCATGTAAATTTTACACTTCAGCATATCTCAGTGTTGACTATTTCAGTTGCTTCATTGCCTGTGTTTCTTGAACAGAACAGGTGACGACTACCCTCAAGACATAAAGATTTAAGATATTCCACGGCCTGGCATGTAAAAAGGGCATTTAACAATATTTGCAGAATGAATGAATGAATGAATGTCCAGCAATGAGTGAATGCATGCAAGAATAGATCAATAAAGATTTATGAACTCACATCTTGACCTCCTAACCTAAATCTGGGATTTAGTCCTAAGTGTCTCTCTCTTGCATTTTCCAGGACCTTCCCATGCTGGGGTAATTGACAGTAATGACATACATACTCACAATACACTGAGTAATACACTGAGTAATGTGCATTACTGATTAGAGTTTTAAGGGCCCGGCTTTTAAATAGAAACTTGATAAAACAGAACTCTGCAATTTAGTAGCATCTGAGTCTGAACAAATTACTTAACCTTTGGGGTCTACTTTTCTTATCCATCAATAGTCAAGATAACCACGGTACCTACGTTTGCTATGAGAGCCCAGTGAGGCATTGCAGATAAAAGGTTTTGCACATAACGAACTCTTATGTTCAAAAAAAATGTAACTATGAAGCAAAAGGAAGACTGAAAATTTAAGATGAGGAAGCAGGTACAAAAATAGCACAGAGGAGTGATGGATTCATTCTTTCTGTCATTTATTTATTTGTTATTTATTCAAGGAATGGATAATTTTCAACATATCTTCTGAGGTCTACATGTCTGTTCTTTTCAGGTCACTAAACAAAGGTGTGCATTAGCCAACAAATACAGCCACTGTGTACTGAAATACATTGCCATGTTTCTTTCTGAGGCCCTATTTGCCTCTGCTACTCCCAGACAGCTACTGTGAACAGGGATTCTAAGGCAGTGTCAAACCAAGGGGTGTGGGGGTAGGGTGGGGGTGGGGGGTGGGTAGGGGTAGGGATCACTGCCAAGGACAGATTCCTGGGTTGCCCTAACAGCATGGCTAAAGTTCCTTAGAAATATAACAAAGCCTCAAGTTTTCCTCCAGCCTCATTTCCTTTCCTCTGTCCTTTACTGAAGGTCACACCTGCATTTCACTCTGTCAACTCCCACCAGCTGCCTCCAGCTCCTTTGCTCACTGTCTCTATCAAGTATCTCCCTACTATATTTCTCATTGTTCAACCTGTCTGGGAATCAGTCTTTGTGATGACCTAAACTACCCCAAACTGCAGTAGCAAGTTTTGAAAATATATCAATGAGTGAACAAGACAGGTGATGGAAGGATAGAGGGAAGGACCAGGGAGGCTGGGTTCAAGAAAGGCAAGAAAGACTGGCCAAGAAAGCAAAAACTGGGCCCGGGAGATAGCATGGAGGTAAGGCATTTGCATTTCATGCAAAAGATCATCGGTTCGAATCCCGGTGCCCCATATGGTCTCCCGTGCCTGCCAGGAGCAATTTCTGAGCATGGAGCCAGGTGTAATCCCTGAGCACTGCCAGGTGTGACCCAAAAAAAAAAAAAAAAAAAAAAGAAAAGAAAGCAAAAACTGGACATGGTCCTGGTGGGGTGGTAAGGATTTGGTCTGAAGCTAACAATGAAGGTCAAGGATGAATGTTACCTAGAGTGACAAGACTATGTCTAGAAAAAGTCACTCATTAGAGACCAAAGGTAGCATTAGTAGTTTTGGGGGAACAAATAGGAGAAGTATGATTGATCATGAGGTTTATGTACAAAGCTAGCTAAGGGGTGCACAAAATGGGAATGTTTCAATGTCACTGTTTTACTCTCTAGAACAGGTGACTTTCATCTCAAAACAAATTGGAAATACAGCCTCCTCATGAGCCCACATGTCTCTCTCCAGCCAGCCCCACCTCTGTGCCCTCTCCTAACCTTCTCCCTACTCCCAGTTGTTCATTCCTTTTTGGTATTCCTGAGAGCTGCAAAGGGCGGTGCCCTCCTCTCTGGTTAGAGCAGCACCCTCGACCTCTGCATCTCTCATTCTACACTTCACTTCAGACTCTTTCAAATGAAGGCCTGCCCTATGGAGCCCTATGTGATATATCTCCAGGCTGACACAGGCAGTGCCCAGAATCGTGTTATTAGTTGTCATTGACCAGCTGCCCCATTGAAATGTCAGCTGCCTGGCATGTGAGTCCAGCTGGCTCCCTGCATTCTCCCAGCTTGAAAACATGGCATCATACATGTTCTCACTGCCCAGTGTGATGAAGGCTGAAGACCACCAAGTTGAGGTGTCTCCATGCTCCTTCTGCACAGAAATAAACCATAAGTTTGCAGAGAAAAGTGGAGGAATGAGTACAGGAAGGATCTCTGATCTGAGCAGATTCCATGTGGTATGATGTGGCAAAGATTGGGAATTGGAAAGATCAATTGGAGATTGAGCAGGGACTGACATGGTTTGGGGTTGGGGGGCAAAGTAGCACCCTGAGAGAAAATGTTTGGAATCAGTCTCTGGGAGTGGTGGGAAAAAGAACAGTGTGCTGGGGAGGCAGAGTATGAGGGGTTCAGGTATAGTCTCAGGCAGGCCCAGCTAGCCTGGCCCAAGTGAGCTTTGCTGGTGGGTTGAATGCCCGGACTGAAAGTCAGTGGCAGAATTTCTTGGAAGATGCAATTTCTGACTTCTAGAATCCTACTCACAGGGGAGAGAATAGCCCAATAGTGGCAAGAACCATAAATGCAATTCTAAGAGTTGATTCTTTGGTGTACCCAGAG
>PVKC010009833.1:0-26380 GCA_004027635.1 Crocidura indochinensis | reverse complement strand
TAGTAGTGCTTTAGCTATTCTAGGGTGTTTATTGTTCCAGATGAACTTCATAAGTGCTTGATCCACTTCTTTGAAGAATGTCATGGGTATCTTTATAGGGATGGCATTAAATCTGTATAATGCTTTTTGAAGTATTGCCATTTTAATGATGTTAATCCTGCCAATCCATGAGCAGGGTATGTGTTTCCATTTCCGTGTGTCCTCTCTTATTTCTTGGAGGAGGGCTTTATAGTTTCCTTTGTATAGATCCTTCACGTCTTTGCTCAAGTTGACCCCAAGATATTTGATTTTGTGTGGTGCTATTGTGAATGGGATTGCCTTCTTTATTTCCTTCTCTTCCCTATCATTATTGGTGTATAAAAAGGCTATTGATTTCTGTGTGTTAATTTGCTTGCTATAGGAGTCTATTGTTTCTAGAAGCTTTTTGGTAGAGTCTTTAGGGTTTTCTAGGTAGAGTATCATGTCATCTGCAAACAATGAGAGCTTGGTTTCTTCCTTTCCTATCTGGATTCCCTTGATATTCTTTTCTTGCCTGATCGCTATAGCAAGAACTTCCAGTACTATGTTGAAGAGGAGTGGTGAGAGCGGACAGCCTTGTCTTGTACCAGAATTTAGAGGGAAGGCTTTTAGTTTTTCTCCATTAAGGATGATATTTGCCATTGGCTTGTGGTAGATGGCTTCAAGTAGATTGAGGAAGGTTCCTTTAAGGAAAAAAATTCAATGAAGCTAAATGGATCAACTCAAATGATCTCTATTGGTTTGGGTTTTTGTTTGCTTGTTTTTGATTTTGCACTTTTCAGACAAAATATCTGTTCTTACTTCACCCTAGATCTCTGAAAGTTATTTTTTATTATCTACAATATTTTGAATACTATATTAAAGAGGGTCTGGATTGATGTTCCTCAATTTAGGTTCATTTTTATCCTCACCAAATGTATTCATTTTCCAGTCCACCTTTGTCATCACTTGGTTCATAAATGTTTTCGGGGGGTCACCATTGGCAGTGCTCAGGGATTACTCTTGGTTCTGTGCCCAGAAATCACTCCTGGTAGCCTCGCAGGACCACATGACATGCTGGGATTTGAACAACTGTCCTGCGTCTAAGGCAAACACCGTACTATTGTGCTATTTATCCAGCTGTGGTTCATAAATTTTGTTGAATATTTTTTCCATATTCTCTGATTCATGGCACTTTATGCTGTCTCTTTGCTTGAGTGAGAGAGCATCACTATGGGCCTGCTTTTGTTTTTGATACTCCATGGGGTGCGAGGTATCAACCAAGGTCAACAAGTCAAATGCTCAACTAGCTTGACCATAGCTCTTACCCCAAGCTATAAACCTATCATTTCAAACATGTCAATGTTTCCAAATAAGAAATTGAAAATGGTAAGACAAGAGAGCACTACCAAATTTATTCTAGTGGGAAATATTTTAAGGTGAATTTTCTACTAAATATGGCAAATGGTAGATTTCTAGAATAAGATAGAGAGTATTCTCTGGTTTAGGGAGCTATCAATGAAATGAGGCTAAAATATCAAACTGTTCAATGTTACTGTTAAGCAGCTACCCTTAGATGGCAAAATGGCAAGACTAAGCACAGTAATGATTGGCTGTTTGTGGGCCAAGAAGGAACCTTCAATGGAAATGTTTGCCTTTAATTACAAATGACAGATCCCATAAAGACAACACTAACACAACCCCAACACCATGTTTGTTTGTTTGTTTATTTTTGGTGTTTAAGGGGATTGTAGCAGGAGCTTATTTCTGCCTCAGGAGGCAGAGCACTCCTTGATCCCAAGAACTAGGGTCATTCATGTTTTGTATGAAAAAGGCTTTGCTTTCCTTCAACCCAGGCAGCAGAGACTGATTTGGTGGTGAAAAGAACAATTTACTACCACATTATACCTGTATGAGAAACAAGTGGCACTTCTTTCTAGCTGCTGTAAGTTAAATCTGACCTCACGACACCGGGTTTTAGAGGCCTCCTGGGGGCAGAAGTTGACATTAACTTCAGTCCTGTACCCTAGCAAGGGCTGCACTCAAAGACATGCCTCAGGTTTGATGAGTGAGTAGATGGTAGGTTAATTAAAATGGTCAGAAAACTCACCTCTCTTCAAACTCCCTCCTGTTGTAGAAGAAGATGAAAGAAGATGGGAGATCTTAGCTCTTAGTTTCCAGCCTGTTGGGCCAGAACTTTGTCTTCTATTTTGATTCCATGACTACTTTGGGGTGCAGGAAATCTGTGTGCATCTAATCTACTTCATGATTATTCTGCTAAATACTGACAGATACTCTGTCCACTTTGTATTTGGCTATTTGTAGGCATTGAAGCAATGCTCAAAGTCACATTTTCAGTGAACAATCCCTGAGAGAGGGATACTTTCCTTTTTTTGTTTGTGTTGTTGGAGGGCCACACCTGGCTATGCTCAGGTTATGCATCCCTAGTTATGCACTCAGGGATCATTTCAGTTTCTGTCAGTGGACTAGATGGGGTGCCACGGATGAAATCTGGACTGGTAACGTGAGGGTGACTGTCTTATCCACTGAACTGTCTCTAATCCCTTTGAGGTTCTGCTATGGAGTGTTTTTCCCTTTAGCCTCTTTCTGAACATACTAAAAGAAACATGGCATTTAGGATATCCTGACAGACTTGTGACATACAGAGAGACAGGCATCACATTTATTCTTACTTCAGGCTGCTCTAATTTTGGTTTCTACCTGTCATTTATCTTTGTTCAAGGCTCAACTCAACACCGTGCATGCTTCACAACACCATGCAGTGGTCATAGCTAATTAATAGGTGTGTGCTCAGCTGTAACTCGTAGAGGTCACTATGTGATTCAGGACAATATCAGCTGTTTCATATGCCTAAACTTTATTATGTCTCAGCCTACTTCCCGTGTTAGAAATATATATTAGTGTGCAACTTCAGAACTAAATTTACTTTAGAATTAATAGTTGATTTTCTGCTTCTGTAACACTGCTTCTCATATAAGTTTGGTTTTGAATTAACTGGTATTTTTTTTTGTTTCTTAAATAAACCTTGCTTTTCTATAGACATAACCACAGCCATGATGGGCTTCAGATATAGGACAGAAGGAACTAGGTCCAGAATGACAGAGCCGTTCCAGGAACTGGCCCGTAAGAAAACATTAAGATGTCATGTGGAACCTGATAAGGATATGAAACGAAGGGGTATCATCACCTGCTTCCTGAGTCTGGACTATTTTTATTTCTTATATACTGATGTTAGAACATATTGCCGAATCATGGTAATATTTCTGATGCAATATGTCCTAAGAACCTAAAGTTTTAAAAGTCAAGTGACCTAGTTGACATAACTTGTATTAATATGGTACATTTCTGCACCATCTCCTCTCTTCTTTTTCAAACAGATCTTGAGTTCAGAGCTAATACTTATCCTTAAATAATGCCTTTCTTGTCATTACTCAGATTAGTATTTGCAAAATCCCTCTATGCAATGGGAAATATATTTCATAATGATACACATTAGTTCATCGATTTGTGTAAAATATACTCAGACTCTCCATGTAACATGCTAATCTTATTATTTTATAAGACTTCAAACATCTTTTCTATGTAACAAATCATTTCTAGTAAGTTTGAAAGAACTCATAATGTATGTCAAGTAATACAATTTTAATTATTTGCTGATGGCATCAGAAGACACTGAATATGGTATCCAAAGATTAACACCAAGGTAAAAAGTACTCTTCTTGAAGAGAGAGGAATACTATTTCCTGAGACATTTTGTTGTATTCCCATGATAAATTCAATTTTTATAAGTAATTGAACTATTGTTAGACCCAAACACCCTGACTCTAAGTTACTGTAATTAACAACAGCCTGAAGCACTAGTGAAAGGGAGTTTCTTTTTTCTTGTATTGTGCCATTGTGGATTACAAGTCTTTCACAGTTATATTTAAGGTAAAATGTGACTGTAAATTAAGGCCATTCCCACTACCAGTGATGTCCTAAAGCCACCCCTGTTCCCAGCATGCATTGCATAACTCTCCCTTTTGCTCCCTGGACTGCTAGTTTAACTAGTGATTTTTGTATATATCTTGATGTAGATTGGCGATCCTGAATCAGTTGTTGATAATTTTGGGTTTGGTGTTTGGTCTGATCATTTGTTGTTATTTCCTCTCAATATTTATACGTCTGTTTACTCTGGTACTATCCACGTTTGTCTCATACCCCCCACCCCCATATGTGAGGCAAAACAAGATGATTCAAACCCTATGCTTCTGCTGGAAAAAAAGGACAAATGAAAAATAAAAGGATGCTGGGAGGAGTCTTTCTAGGAGGTATATTAATTTAAAAGGAGAAAAGAGAAAGAAAAGAAATAAAAAGAAACCAGGCACAGACAAGAAACATGACAGCAAAAATAAACAGCAGCTAAAAGGGCCACAGCACTAAAAAAGAAAAAAAGAAAATAAAAGAAGCAGGTGAAGGAAGTAGAGTGTGGCAAGGATTTGTATCTTTTTCTTTTTCTTTTCAGGAGGGGGGTAATTAGAAAGGGAATTCCTTGGCCCTAAAAGATCCTAAGTTTCTCTACAATTTAAGTATATGGTCATGGGAATGACTATAGGCTCTGCACAGGCTTGTTGATGAACCCCAAAGCCCTTTTCTAATGCCAGGAAATTGTGACTGAAAAAAAAACAGTCGTCTGTATCTGGAGATCTCGGTATTCACACAGCATATAGGAAGAAGTCTATGATCTATTTTTCTTTATGGTTCTAGGAGTTTTGCATTTTTCTCAATTGTTGTAGTCAGTTTTCTGTAATTAATTATCTTGGTTTTTGCACAGACCATCAGTCAAAACCTAGGTATTGTCTTTTCTTGTGGTTCTGGAAGTTCTGCTCAGTTGTGTTTGTCAAAGTCAGATCTCTGGAATTAGAGATCTTGGTTATTACTATTATTATTTTTTATTTAAACATCTTGATTACATATATGATTGTGATTAGGTTTCAGTCACGTAAAGAACACCCTCTTCACCAGTGCAACATTCCCACCACCAATGTCCCAAATCTCCCTCCCTCCTACCCCACCCCCACCTGTACTCCAGACAGGCTTTCCCAGTTCCCTCATTCATTCACATGATTGTGGTAGTTCTCTGTGTAGTTATTTCTATAACTGCACTCACCACTCTAAATCCTAGACTAGGGTCTTTCTTATTTGTTCCAGAAAAAGTTCTTTTCAGTCATGGTTGTCAAAGTCAGTCTTATGTAATTAGTGATCTTTGTTTTTGCACATATCAAGGACGAAGTACCTTCTGATTTCATCTTACCATTAGGTCATGAGCTAGGGCAGTCTGCTCTTAGATCAAGTTGCTGCTGTTTCTTTGTCATCAGGATGACATATCTACCTGGTATGGCTCGTTTCTTAGCAGTATTAGGGACTTCTTGGGGGATGTTTGATTTCTCTTGCTGTTGCAGGGAATTTTGTTGATTTTGGGGTTAGACTCAGGGGCTCAGGGTAGGACATTCTGTCTGATCACGTGAAGTCTAATTTGAGTCCCCATGACAAATATTCACGGCGGGAGGTACCCTCTTATTATAAAATGTGTGGGTTTTATCCTTAGTAGATAACAGCTTGTTCCTATACTGAAAATTTTTTTGCTTGATTTTTAATGTTTTTTGTTGTTGTTTTTGTTGTTGTTTGCTTTTGTTGTTGTTTTGTTTTCTTGTTTGTCTGTTTCTTTTTTATATTTGTTACGTTTTTCTTCCCTTTTTCTCTTCTGTTAAATTGATATTTATAACCTCTAGATAGACTCCTCTAGATTTTCTGTTTGTTTGATATTTGCCCCTCCTTTTTTTCCTTCAAACCAAACCACATAACTTGAATCATCTTGTTTAGCCTCATAAATTGAGGGGGAAATAATGGATGGTACCAAGACCAAACAGGCATAGAGCATTTACTAAAAATTAAAAAAATGATCAGACTTAAACATCAAATTCAAAGACAATGACAACAGAATTGATACCCAATCTACAACAAGCTACATGCAAAAAGAACCACTTATTCTAGCAGGCTGGAGAGCAAAGGAGGGGGAATATGGGATGCATGCTGGGAATAGGGATGGAGGGAGGAAAACGCTGGTGGTGGGAAGGCACCTGATTCAATGTCACTATGCAAATTAAATAATGCTGTGAACGATTTGTAATACACTTTGTTCAAATTAAAAATATTAAATAAAAAATTAACCCCCCTTCACAAAACTCAAAAATAGAGCGATATAAAGAAAAATGCTTGAGTGAATAGCAATAGATGGGTAATGGGAATACAGTATAAGCACGGAAGTTCAAGCACAGAGTCAATCTCACTGCATACAAGTCGAGCAGCACAGCCACATGGCAGTTAGTAAACTGAGCTCTGAGATCAAGGCCATATATTGCTGTACAAGAGACACAATGTGACAACCACATCCCGAATGTTTCAGAAACTTGAGGCATAGGCAGCTGAGGAAATCACAGGGACACTGATGCTGCTTACTTTCTCCTCCAGAGTCAGGGTCTGAGAAACAGCAGGTTTCTCTGACTCAAGAATTTAAATTAACTTTTACATATTTAGTTTTTATTTTTAGGTCACACCAGGGAACATCAGATTTACTCAGAATTAACACCTTGTTGATTTGGGCATGTATATGGGATTCTGGGTATGGATATTATCTTGGCGATGTTCAAGGTAAGTACTTTACCCACACAATGGACACCGCTCATGTTCATTTTTATGAAAAAGTGCATATCTTTCAATCCTTCAGTAATATCCAAGAGAACAATAGCCTTTCCCTAGATCACATGTTTTCATTCATACTTTCTTATACTGTGAACTGGAACTTCCCATATGTTAGCAGAACAAACACTCATAAATATGTCCTAGCTTCATTGCAGTTTTTCCCCCTGTATCTTTCTTTACAAAACTCCAATTTTGCACAGGTTTATAAATTCACCTTGTATTATCTAAAAGTAAATAAGTAAGATCAGTTTTGAATTTTATATATACTTATGGGAAAAGAACAGGACAAAGAAACCACTATGGGTTATCAGTGTGCAGAGTTATGAGATCTGAGTCAGGAACTCTTTGGTATATCTGCCCTAATCTGCTGGGTTACAGCTGAGTCACTTAACCAGGCTGGTCTCCTCAAAGCATCCCTATCAGTGAACAGATCTGTCCTCACTTAACAGTGATCAGCATGTTCTGAATCTCTAATATTTGTTCTGAAATCTAGGTTTAGTGACATCTCTGTGATCATCAATATTTACACATATTTAAATTTATGTGTCAATCCCTGTACTTAAAAATTATGTGTATTAGAAAGAAAGCATTTTTAAGATATGAAATACGGGGCTGGTGAGGTGGCACTAGAGGTAAGGTGGCTGCCTTGGGAGCACTAGCCAAGAAAGGACTGTTGTTCGATTCCCCGGTGTCCCATATGGTTCCCCCCCAAACCAGGGGCAATTTCTGAGCGCTTAGCCATCAGTATACTCTGAGCATCAAATGGGTGTGGTCCAAAAGCAGAACAAAACAAAAAAGATATGAAATCATTTCTTTTTTTGCCTCCAAAAAATTCTTTTTTAAACATTGTTATAAATAAGGTGATTTTATTTTGATTTATTTTTTATATCTTTTTTCTTTATTTAAACATCTTGATTACAAATATGATTGTGATTGGTTTCAGTCATGTAAAGAACAGCCCCTTCACCAGTGCAACACTCCCACCACTAATGTTCCAAATCTCCCTCCATCCCACCCCACCCCCACCTGTACTCTAGACAGGCTTTCCAGTTCCCTCATTCATTCACATGATTATGGTAGTTCTAAGTGTAGTTATTTCTATAACTGCACTCACCACTCTTTGTGGTGAGCTTCATGAAGTAAGCTGTAAGTTCCAGTCTCATCTCATTGTCTCTGAGGATTGTTGCAAAGATGACTTTTAGTTTTCTTAAAACCCATAGATGTGTGAGACAATTCTGTGTCTCTCTCTCCCTCTGACTTATTTAACTCAGCATGATAGACTCCATCTACATTCATGTATAGGAAAATTTCTTGACTTCATCTCTTCTGACAGCTGCCTAATATTCCATTGTGTATATGTTCCACAGTTTCTTTAGCCATTCTTCTGCTGAAGGGCATCTTGGTTGTTTCCAGAGCCTGGCTATTGTGCACAGTGCTGCAATAAATATAGGTGTGAGGAAGGGTTTTTTTCTATTGTATTCTTGTGTTCTTAGGGTATATCCCTAGGAGTGGAATAGCTGGGTCGAATAGGAGCTCAATGACAGCTGCCTAATATTCCATTGTGTATATGTTCCACAGTTTCTTTAGCCATTCTTCTGCTGAAGGGCATCTTGGTTGTTTCCAGAGCCTGGCTATTGTGCACAGTGCTGCAATAAATATAGGTGTGAGGAAGGTTTTTTTTCTATTGTATTCTTGTGTTCTTAGGGTATATCCCTAGGAGTGGAATAGCTGGGTCGAATAGGAGCTCAATTTCCAGTTTTTTTTTGGGGGGGGGTCACACCCAGCAGTGCTCAGGGGTTACTCCTGGCTTCATGCTCAGAAATTGCTCCTGGCAGGCACGGGGGACCATATGGGGCACCGGGATTCGAACTGATGACCTTTTGCATGAAAGGCAAACGCCTTACCTCCATGCTATCTCCCGGGCCCCAATTTCCAGTTTTTATAGGAATCTCCATATCGCTTTCCATAGAGGTTGGACTAGATGGCATTCCCACCAGCAGTGGATAAGTGTTCCTTTCTTTCCACATCCCCACCAACACCAATTCTTCTCATTCTTTGTGATGTGTGCCTATCTCTGTGGTGTGAGATGGTATCTCATTATTGTTCTGATTTGCATCTCCCTGATCATTAGTGATGAGGAGCATTTTTTTCATGTGCCTTTTGGTCATTTGCATTTATTTTTTAATCAAGTGTCTGTTCATTTCTTCTTCCCATTTTTGATGGGATTAAATATTTTTCTTGTAAAGTTCTGTCAGTGCCCTTTATATTTTTATATTAGCCCTTTATCTGATGGGTATTGAGTCAATAGTTTCTCCCATACATTGGATGGCTCTTGTATCTGGGAACTATTTCCTTTGAGGTGCAGAAGCTTCTTAGCTTAATGTATTTCCATCTCTTTATCTCTGCTTCCACTTGTTTGGAAAGTGCAGTTTCCTCCTTGAAGATGCCTTTAGTCTCAATGTCATGTTTTACTTACATGTTGTTCTATATACCTTATGGTATCAGATCTGATATCAAGGTCTTTAATACATTTGGATTTTACCTTTGTACATGATATTAACTGGTGGTCTATGTTTGCTTTTTTGCAAGCGGATAACCAGTTCTGCCAGCACCACTTGTTGAAAAGGTTTTCCCTGAAATCCATTTCTTGATAAGACAAATTACAAGATTTGGAGGGGAACATGACTCCACATATATAGTCCTTTTTGTTTTGTTTTGTTTTTTGGGTCACACCTGGCAGCACTCAGGGGTTACTCCTGGCTCCACTCTCAGAAATTGCTCCTGTCAGGCTCGGGGGACCATATGGGATGTTGAGATTTGAACCAATGACCTGCTGAGTGAAAAGTAAATGCCTTAACTCCATGATATCTCTCAGGCCCCCTTAAACATTCTTATCCCCAGTGGAAGGAGGAGAAAATGCTAGTTTTTCAAAATGGTAACGGCCACATCTTCAGTCTTATGTGTTTAAAAGTTGGTCAGTGCTACTGGTCTGTGAGATAAAGGTCATGAGGACATCTGACTCCATGCTCAGGTCATTGCACAGACTCAGGCACATAACATTATGTGGCACATAACATGGAATGTACACAGAAGTGCTGGTGCCAGACTGAGTCAACAGACAGATTCTTGGAAGATTTCGTCCTGATGAGTTTGATTGTCTTTCAGGACGTGTGTTAATTGGTCCCTTTGATGAAATGGAACAGTGGTTATCTCAGTTTTGAGGTTTTGCACTGAAGTAATTAATCCCATGAAACAGAAATAAGTTTAAATGTAAAGTGCTAAAATGATAAGTAGGCAAGAAAGAGGTAGAGATAAGGAGAGATTAAGAAAGATAAATAGAGAGAAAAGAGAAAAATTTCTAGCATAGATGTAGTCTGGTGTGAAGTTGGGGCAGGCAACTTAGGGTATTGGTGATGTGGGTGTAAACTGGGTGGGAACGAAGAAAGCTGAGATATTTTATTGTATGGAAGATAAAATGATAATATTGCTGGCAGAAGTGTTCACTGATTAATAGATTTATGTTGAAACTCTGTATGACTGAAATCATCAACATGTAACTATCTCATGGTGAGTCAATTAAAAAAGTTTACATGTGAAAAAACGTTCCAGAGAAAATATTATTTTAAAATAAATTATGTAGTTTCTATCATATACCATTTAAATATAATATATTTTATAACTTTTAAGTTTATTTGCTACTAAACACAGATGACAAATGTTTTATCAAAATTTTAAATATTTGAACATAAGTAAAGCAGGTGATGTGCTTTCATGTCACTCAGATGGTTTATCCCCTATACCAGGACATATATCCCATCTAATCTTATCAGAATTTTATGTATAAAATAAATATTATGGGCCAGAGCAATAGGACAGAAGGTAGGGCATTTGCCTTGCATGCTGCTGACCCACCCCTGGCATATCATATTGTTCCCCTGAGACTGCCAAGAGTAATTTCTGAGTGCAAAGCTAAGTGCAATATTTGAGTGCTGCCAGATATAGGCCAAAAAAGAGAAGAAATAAATCTTCTATGCCTACATATTCCATCAACGTATAACTGTACTTTGTACCAATGTCTACAAATATTATCTTCTATAAAATTCCCAAAGGGCTAGAATGACCCTTACATGGTAATAAGCTTGCTAAAAATGAGAGGGCAGAAAAAGTATCATTATGCCAGTGAGCATTAAAATTGATTCCTCTGGAGAAGAATTGTATGCTGAGGAGGTAATATGATATTCATGATACCCTTTCGTTATTATATTACAATCCTCAGTCACTAAAAGATAAAAAGAAGAGAGAGGGATAGAGACAGAAAGAGAAGATATATGTCTGCTATAAAGTCAGAATGGGGAACTTGGGACTTTGTTGGCAGAAAATGCGTATTGGTGAATAAATCATCATTGACACTGTGCCTGGAACTCAATCATGAACAACTTGGTAAATGTATATCTAACAGTGACCAACTAAAAATGTCATATTTTAAATCCGAAAAAATATTACACACTAGTACTCCACCTACCAGAATTTGAAGTTGTATACTGAACAAATCATATGCTTCATCTAATGTCAATGACCCTCATTAATGCACAAAGCTTCACAAAAGAGAAGAGTCTTGAAGATTAAGTCACAATAGATGACATAAATATTACCTGTATACCCAGGTGTTCCTAGCAAGTGATCAGAACAAAATTCTGACCACCTGACTTGAAGTCTGTGCTTGTCTGGATTCTTCTTATTGTTGAAGCAGTAATTCATGGAGAAGATGAGGGACTGAGTAGAGGTGAGGAAAAGAAAACGTCCTCCTGCTAGTTATCAGACCAAAGTGTCATTATACTTGTTTTTTCCTAGTGGGAGGTGAAGCTGGTGGAATTTTGGAGATATAATGTACTGGATAAAACTCTCCTGGACAGCATTTGAATAAAGAGCACCCAGTTCCAGTGGTTTTTGCAGGATTTCAGTCTCCAGAGGACAGAACTAATTATCCAAACCACCCATTCGACACTAAAATCCAAAATGTTAACATCCAAACTTTGAGAGATGTTTGTTAAGATGGTGGACTGTAATGGGGGAGGTAGAATATTGACTCTCAGAATATTGGTGAACGAAGGTTGTCAGGGGGGTTGAATTGGTGCTGAAACATTGTATCTCAAAATTAATAATGAATAGCTTTGTAATCACAATGCTACAAATAAATAAATAAATGGAAAATACAAAAATGAAATAACAGATATTACCAAATAATAGAGAGAAAGCAGTAGATTTGATTGCTGTATTAATAAATGCATAAGGAAAATAGTGGAATGTTAGGAATATTGGGATGGAGGTGTATTGTAAAATAAAACCCACGATTTGTGAATTTTCTCACAAGAACTATATTTCTAACCCTTACATACATGGTCTGAAGAAGCATGGTAGTAGTGAAAGATTAATAAAGAAATAATTCAGGAAAAAATCATGTAGGCAGTGGCTTCTTTTTGTGGTGTTTCTGAGAGAGCTCCAAGTCAGAACTGCTATGTCTTGATTAAACTAGACAAAATTCACCAGTAGAAGGAAGTTGGAAAGAGAGAAAATGATCTATCCAGGTGTCTTTGACATATCAAAAGAAATTTATGTAAAAGAGGTATTTAAGGGAACACCTTTCTTTTGGTTTATAAGTTGGATTTCATCTGATAATGTATGTATATAAACATAATAATGTTAACACCCTGAGAACACTGTTAGTTAAATATAATTTAAAAGAAGAGCAGTGTGTGCAGGTGCATTCTGAATTCAGGTCCTTATGCTACTCAGTACTCTGAGACTGACAACAGCTCAAGTCCTAAGAGGAGTTGTGAGTGTGACATTCCTGGGAATACAAACAATAGCCTCATTGCTGGGAGTTCTGGGAAGCAGGGGACACTGTGGCCATACCAATACAGGCTATCCTAGGAGTATATTTAGAGGTCTAGGAGAGTTTTTCTTAAGTTCTGGTGTTTCCTGTTTTCAAAGGAAAAGAGCTGATATAACCACCACTGAAAGAATTATTGATAATCAGCAGAGTTTTTTCAAAATATTTTATTCCATTGGAGAAATTTACAACAAAATAAGTTCATGAGCACCCTAAAGTATTTCTAGGATATTTGGTTATCTGAAAAGTAAGAAATAGGAAACAATTTTAATGAATAAAAAGGATAAAATTAAAAAATTCAAAACCCTCTTCCATTGCTGGTGGGAATGTTGACAAAACCAATCATTTTGGAAATAGACAAAATGGACTATGCTCAAAAATTTACAAATTAACTTTTATTCAATCTAGTTATATTGATCGTAGGAATATTGTCTAAGTTTCCCAAAACACAACCAAAGAGGCAACTGCTATCCTATGTTATTGTTTTAGTGCAATTCACATTAAGCATAGTCTGGAAATAACTGAGTGCCACATAACAGGTGAGTAGATAAAGAAACTGTGGTAGATACACCTAGAGAATAAATACCATGCAGTGTTTGGTAAAGTGAATCAATAAAATTTGTGTATAAATAGAGATGTGTAGCATCATGCTAAGTGATATGAGTCAGAAGGGAGACAGCAGTATTAGAATGATTACACTCATATGGTCTATAAAAGACTCATAGTATGGGACTGGAGAGATAGCATGGAGGTAAGGAGTTTGCCTTTCATGCAGAAGGTCATTGCTTCGAATCTCGTCATTCCATATGGTCCTCCGAGGCTGTCAGGAGCGATTTCTGATCATGGAATCAGGAGTAACCCCTGAGGTCTTCCGCGTATGACTCAAAAACCAAAAAGTAAAAAAGGCTCATAATATGAGAATAGTAGCAGATAATAGAAATGAAGGGGTTATAGTTTAGACAGAGAAATGAACAGTATGACAATTATATAGGAAATTCTCATGGTCAACATATTATAAATAGATATGCATGCTTACCTTCAAAACCATGATACTGAATAGAAAAAATGGGGTCACATGAGAGGAAAAATTATATATAGAGAGAGAAGGAGAAAGAAAATGTGTCTGTCATAAAGGCAGGCTATGTATGCTAGGAGGGGAGGACTAATGGGAGAAAATTTGGGTGGTAAATGAACAATTGTGAACAGAAAGTTATGGGAACCTTGTATGACTGACAACTATATTTTTAATCTTTATCTCATGAAGATTTAATAAGAAAATGCATAAATATTTAAAAGAGTTAATTAAACATATCCTCATCAAATTTTTAATAGTATAGCCTAAGGAAGTGAAGATGTAGGGCTTCTCTGATGGTTCTTTGATAGTAGCATGCCCTGTCTCTCTAATATCCAGTAGTAATTTCTCTACTGCAGAATTAAGGATAGCCTGTGTCCTCATGACCTCAAAATATTAGTGTTCACATTCTTGAGATAATTCTCAAGCTTAAGTAAATGATTTGCTTCTTCTATATATTGGACTAGGATTTAACTATGATTATTTTGCTTATGAATATGTTAATACACATCTTCTATTACAATATATACAGAAAAGTTTGCGTGTAAGGATATCACAAGTAAACAGCTTTATTCACTAAAGTGACTGTGTGAGAACAATCCTCAGCATGGAATGGATATGGAAAATCCTCGTCCTGTTCACATTGGCCACAGGTAAGGACTGAGAAGGGAACTAGGCAGTGTCAGGGAAGTCCTTCCAATCCAATCTCTGCCCACAGGTGTGGACTCCCAAAAGCAGCTGGTGCAGTCTGGGCCTGAGTTGAGGAAGCTTGGCACATCCGTGAAGATCTGCCAGGCATCCGGATATAGCTTCACAAGCTACGATATGCACTGGATGCAGCAGTGCCCTGGACAAGGGCTTGAGTGGATGGGATTGATCTACCCTGGTAATGGTGTTACAAACTACGCACAGAAGTTCCAGGGCAGAGTCACCCTTCCTGCAGTCAAGTCCACCAGCACAGCCTATATGGAAATAAGCAATCTGACGCCAGAGGACACAGGCACATATTTCTGTGCAAGAGACACAGTGTGACAACCCACATCCTGGCTGTGTCAGAAACCTGAGGAAGAGGAAGCTGTGCTGGTTGAAGAGATGATAGGAATGCTTAGACTTCTTAACTTCTTCTTACAGAGTCAGGTTTCTGAAGTTTAGAAGGAGGCTCCAGTTCAGTATTTATTTGAAAATCTCATTATATCACTTTATCATTAAGCAATAACAAATAGAAACACAGTATTCTCATAGACTCCTGTATTCTTAATATTTTTCTTCAAGACTGTCTGCTAGAGGCATCTAGTTGCTAACAGAAGAATCACATGTAATTATGTCATGTGTGATTACATGTCCTTGCACCATAAATCTTTTTTTTTACTCGCAGATGCTTGTTAAATCCACGTCAGAACCACTGAAGAAAATAGAATGTAAAAAGTGGCATAGGGTGAGGAAAGTCTTTTTCTAGGACTCCAACAACTTCCAGGTGTTACAGAGCCCCATTAGAGTACAGTATTAACCACTAGGTTGTTTTCAGAACAGAATTCACAAAACATTTGGTCTTAACAGGAGGAATTTCAATACTAGGAAGATAATTTAGGGTTCAGATATCACAGAGACCAGTTCGAGGACAGGTACAGAAGCAGCTTCCTTCTGGGATTAGGAATTTTCTCTCATAACTTCATTTGGGGACTATTATATCTCTATTGATTCATGGGGGCTAGAAAGTTGTTATTCTGTTTCAATCAACGCAAGAAGGGGTAACATGAACTCCTGGATGATGAAATGATACCAAGGAATTTAAATAACAGAGATTTTTAAATAACAGAGAAGTATGATGACTATTTTATTCCTTGTCAATGGGAATATCACACACTACTTGAGATCATTATATGACCTATATTATTCTAAGTGGGGGTCCACCTCCATGAATCTATCACTAAGTAGTATGCCACTCCATGAACAAGTGTTTAAATATAGCTCTATAATGAAGACATACACTACCTGTGTGATCCCAAAATCTGTATATTTTTTGTTCATTACAAAAAAAATGGATTTGATCCAGATGTCTTTACAATACACTGCCTCTATATCACACTATGGCTTATTTTTCTCTGGACCAGGACTTCCACACAAACTCAAGCAGAAAATGTGTGTCCTTCCCAGGACTCATTCGTGGGATGTAAACATGTTTCTTATAGCCTCTGTATCCTGAACTTAAGCTCTGCCCCTCCAAGTGCATAGAAGAAAGAAGAAATTAACTGCTGTGTGTGGATGAATTTCTGTACCTTAACAATGATGTTGTTAATATTCAGAGGTCATCATATGGTACTTTTCTGATTAAAATAAACAATGGCTCACAGGGATATGTAGGCCCATCCTAAAGCACACATGCAGATGTCATAGTCTTCCAAACTCAAATCCAGAATCTCAAATTCCAGTCATCTTTGAGTGACATGGCTTCCATCACTGACCTGTGACTTGACCTAACTTAACTTAAGTGCTAGAAACCTACAATAACAATGGGTTGGGTATAAAAATATTGAGAGATATCTTTTTTAGTAAATTCCAAATTCCATTACTTCCAGGACATTCTGTTCCACTAAGGTGTCACTGAAGACATTGTCCATGCTTCTGAGGTACCTGTTTCACATCTGTGAGCATGCTGTTCAGCATTCGTGGAGGGTAACAGAGTGATGAGCAGAAAGTGTACCCATGATTGTAGATAATTCTGGGTTTGATAAAATATTAAAGAATACAAAGCTTTTGAAAAAGTATACAGTTCTGTTTATTAATAAATTATTAATAATTTAATTATTAATAAATTAGTCTTCTATAGCAGTTTTTATTTAAATTAATTAGACCAACCATTTGAAAATACCAATGACTAACTAAATATTTGTTATAAATTACTTGATATAGATATGTAAGAAATGTTTTTTCCATTGTCAATATATACCTGAGGATCACAGATACGTTTAAAACCAATCTGAAGAGCATGCAAGATTGTGAAACACAACACACACTTACTACAGGTAACTAAATTAAAGCAGATTTTGCCCATATTCAGAGAGACTGACACATGTATTAACTATTATTTGGAAAAAGTGTAACTGTCATGTGCATTGGTAGAAATGCTGTTTGCTCCAAGCTCAATAAAATGGTATAGGAATGTTCAAATAAATATCAATAGAACTACCTTATTAATTATTGTATTCCTTTACTAGAAACTACCACTAAAATTAAAAAAATATTATTGAAATATGTGTTAAAAGGAGTTATATTTATATGCATAATAGCCCTTTGGTAACAGTATTGAAAACAAAAGTGCTTAAAAGAAAAAGAAGAGTTTGAAACAGAGATAACTAGAAGAAACTAGATAACTAGAAGAAAATTATTATTACTGTTACAGGGACGGAAGGTGGAACGGAATTAGGGACACTGGTGGTGCTAAATGTGCACTGAAGAAGGAATGGCTGTTAAAACATTGAATAAATGATACTTCATCATTAATAACTTTGTAACTTTCTCTGGTTCAATTAAAACATTTTTAATATTTTTATTTTGATCAATGTGAATTACAATCTTTCACAGTAATGTATTAGGTACATAGTGGCATTGTATCTGGGCATTTCTACCACCAGTGTTGTCTTCCCTCTACCCCTGTTGCCAGCATGCATCCCATACCCCCCTGCTTTGCTTCCTTCATGATGCTAGTATGTGTTCCACTCTGTGTCTAGCTGCTGTAGATAGGGTACCCTTTCTGTTGTCACTGGCTTTGTATTAAAACATTTTATTTATAAAATATCATGTACATAACTGAGTTAACTGAGAGACAGGCAGTGTATTATAGATTTCCATGGGTCATTTATTTACTGAGGTATGTAGAAATTTGAATTGGATGTGATGGTCTTACCATTGTTTATAATGAAATTCTGACTATAATATGATTGAAAATAATTGTGCCTCAATGAAATTTGCAAGAACTAATTATTCATCACATCCTATTGTCTATTAAATTATTCAGGATATGAAGCAATCCAAATATTCAATCATAGATTAGTGGACGAGAAAGTTGTATCACATGTACATTACATACAAGTATACAATGCTATATAAAGGTAATCATTAAGGTTACAATTTGGAGTTTAACAATATCAAGTTAGGCAAATAAGTCAGGAGAATTTCTTATAAACATCACTTCACTCAAATATCCCAAAAAAGGAAGAAAATACGGGGATTCCCAATAGTCAATGGTATATAATTGTCCTTGTGGACCAATAATTTTATACCTGAGTGCTAAATGGTTGATGAGAGAAAGAAGAGGTAGACTATAGGTGGCAGGGAAGAAAGTGTGAGAATGTCTAGGATACATTGAAATATCCAGGGATGTGTGATTTTAATCTCTAATTGGAGCATCATTATATTGGAATATATTAGATATATTAGAATTGAAAATGAATGTGGTGGATGAGTTCAGGTCCTAATACTCAGATATTACAGACTGACAGTATTTCATAATTAACAGGAGTTTTGAGATTGATAGAGCTGAGAAACCAGACCTTATTCTCCCTGCATACCAGATCTAGGTAGCAGAGGCGGGGAGTGCTCAAGATTACTAGACACTGTACCATGAACAGATGTAGGGGCCTAGGAGCATCTGCTCATTTGCTGGGATTTCCCGTTTTCAAAGAAAAACAATAGGCATCTAGGGTGGATATCATGTATGTTCTCCTGAATTTTTTCTAATATTTTATTCTGAAGAACTATGTTCATGGCAAAATTAAGTTCATGCCAATCTTTATATAATATACCTTGTATTTCTCAGGGCTGGAGTGATTGCCCAGGTGTAGGGTGTTTGTCTTGAACATGTCTGACTCAAGACAGACCTGGGTTCCATAACTAGTAACCTATATGGTCCCTAACACCAGGAGCAATTTCTGAGCATATAACCAGGCATAAACCTTAAGTGTCACTGGGTTTGTTCGCCAAAAATAATAGTAATAATAATATACCTAGTATTTCTGGAAAAAATTAAATGGTGCAGGTGATAGTTTTTTATAAATGTGCTGATTGCAATACATCTCAAATCTACTGATATCAAAGAGCAGAGCAATACAGGGATCATTCAGAGGCTTCTCTATTAAGGAGGCCTTGTGAGCGTAGTGTCTTGTAAGAGGAATTTTTCCTGAATGTGTCCAAAGATAGGGTATTGTCTGATGATCTCAAACTATCAGGGACATACTCTCAAAGGGAAACCCATGTTTTTTTTTGAGTTGAGCAAGTTATTTTTGTAGTAAATTTTATCTAATATATATATGCAACTAAGTTTATTAAACTAAATACAGACAAGTTTATACCAGGGAACATTCCAAAACTCAAGACATTTCCATACTGTTGCCTTGAGAATAACATCTTCAGCATAAATTCGATATGGAGAATACTATTCCTGCTCTCAGTGGCCACAGGCAGGTGCCACTGAGAAGAAACAAGAAATCAGGAAGGAGAAGAAACCATGCCCAGTCAGGGGAGTCCATCCATGCTTGTCTCTTCCCACATTTTGTGCACTACTAGGTGCAGCTTGTGGCTGTGGCTGAGATGAGAAAAATGGGACATCAGTGCTGCTCTCCTGCAAGGAATCTAGACACTTTTCTAAAAACAGTCTCCTCTTATCATCATAGTCCATGGAATTGAACTGGTTCTCACATTGCTGTGGTCAACATGGGCAGTGTTTATGTAATCAGAACTTAAAACTGTGTGTAGTGACATTTCTGTGACCTTTGAATGAATTTTAGACATATGTCAATTTAAATTTATGCACCTCTCTGTTGGTAACTAGTCTGGTTTTACTTGGTCCAGTCCCAACTTTTGGGGGTGGGCTTTGTTTTGATGTTGGTACTAGAACATTTTCAATTGGCCCAGTCCCTGCACTTGTGTTTTGTTTTCCCAATAAAGACTGCCTGGGAGACATGGAGAGGAAGGTGCCATCTTGGCTATTTGTTCCATGTGGAGGACTGTCTGGCTTATGAGTGAATAGCTTGCATTGTGAGTTCCTATTCTGTTATTTTTTCCAATTATGTGTGAATTATTTTCTGCATTGGAATTGTTACCAGATTCTCATTTCTTGTTCTACCTGGATTGGGGGCATGAGAATCCCTCTCCCTCAATGGGGCTTCATGTCTACTTCAAAATAGTTGTAACCAAAAACATTGTTTTTCCATCCACGACTTTATCCTGACACCACCAATCCACCCATTCCTCAATACATGCAAAAATTGTACCCAAATATCTTTAGACGTAAAATGTAGTCTTTGGGTTTTTTGGTTTGGTTTTGTTTTTTTCAAATAAACTTTATCTTTAAAGTTAAATAAGTAAGCAAATAAATAAATATTTAAAAAAAACACTTTCACTGCTTGTGGTAATATTGTTGCAGTGAGAATAGATGCAGTACTTTGGAAAGTAACATAGACTTTGCTCAAAACTTTAATTAACTTCTGTTCAACCCAGAATATTGCTCCTGAGAATATATCTGAGCTACTCCAACACACAGTTAAGAAAAGGTATTTTCTTCCTATGTTCATTGAAGCAAAATAATAATTTCCATAATCTGCAAGCAATATAAGTAGCTCAGAACAAATTGATTGGTGAAAAAGAAATTACTAATCTGTACACTTAAAGTAAAAAGGAACAAACAAACCAAACACATAAAAAGAAAGTCATGCCAATATTTATAATCTGCAGGAGTCCTCTAACTTTTTAAACGGGGGAAAGTGTACAATGGTCCCTCCGATCATTGGAGGGCCTGACTATAGTTAAAACAAAAGTTATGAACAAATTCTTATGCACAATACATATATCTTATTTTGAATTGAAGAAACAAAATGGGAACAAATATATGTGGCCAGCTGGCCATAGTTTAAAGACACCTGAAGAATACTATACAGCTTTTAGAAAAATGTAAATGGTAGATATTATCCTCAATGGAGAAAAACTAAAAGCCTTCATTCGAAATTTTGGTACAAGACAAGGCTGTCCTCTCTCACCACTCCTATTCAATATATTGTTGGAAGTACTTGCTATAGTGGTTAGGCCAGTAAAAGATATCAAGTGAATTCAAATAGGAAAGGAAGAAGTCACACTCTCACTGATTGCAGATGGCATGATACTATACTTAGAACAACTACTTTACCAAAAGCTCCTAGAAATAATAGATTCATATAGCAATGTGGCAGGCTGCAAAATTAACGCAAAAAATCAATGGCCTTTTTATACACCAAAAATGATAGAGAAGAATCAGACATTAAGAAAACAACATGGGGCCGGAGAAATCACATAGTGGTAGCGCATTTGCCTTGCAAGCACTAACCCAGGACCAATGATGGTTCGAATGCTGACATCTCACATGGTCCCCCATGCCTGCCAGGAGTGATTTCTGAGCAGAGAGCCAGGAGTAATCCCTGAGCATCGCAGGGTGTGGCCCAAAAGCAAACAAACAAAAAACAAACAAACAAAGAAAAAACCCAACCTCATTCACATTAGTGTCTCACAAACTCAAATATCTTGGAGTCAATTTGACCTAAGACATGAAATTCATTTGGAACAATAAGCACCCTCAAATAGCTAAAGCAATCCTTTGGAAAAGGAACTCTTTCCCCAACTTTAAACTATATTAGAAAGCATTAGTTATCAAAATAGCATATTTTGATATTGGATTGAAAAGAGACCCTCTGATCAGTGGAATAGGCTTGAGTCCTCAGATAATTTTCCCCAGACATACAATCACCTAATTTTTGATAAAGGAGCAAGAAATCTAAAATGGAGTAGGAAACGCTTCTTCAAGAAGGGGTATTGGTATAACTGGCTAGCCACTGCAATAAAGCGAACTTAAACACCCAGCTATATCATGTATGAAGATAAAATATAAAAACTGGAAATTGAGCTCCCTTATGATCAAGCTATACCACTCCTAGGGATATACCCTAGGAACACAAATATACAATACAAAATCCCCTACTTACACCTATATTCATTGCAGCACTACTTACAATAGCCAGACTCTGGAAACAACCAAGATGCCCTTCAACAGATGAATGACTAAAGAAACTGTGGTACATATAAACAATGGAATATTATGCTGCCATCAGGAAAGATGAAGTCTTGAAATTTTTCTATATATGGATGTACATGAATCTATATGCTGATTGATGTAAACCAGAGGGAGAGAGATAGATGCAGAATAGTCTCCCTCATCTATGGGTTTTTAAGAAAAATAAAAGACATTTTTGCAATACTTCTCAGAGACCAAAGAGAGATGGGCTGGAAGGTCCAGCTCAGGACATGAAGTTCATCACAGAGTGATGAGTGCAGTTAGAGAAATACAGATACTCCTTGCTTAACGACCAATTTCCATATCAGTTACTTGTTCATTAAACAAATTGGTCATTAAGTGAGGAACTGCACATACTGTATACAGTAGTACAGTATATGCATATTACTTGACAATACAGTATTCTGAATAAGGAAATTAATGAGAAAGATCAAACTGAATTCTTCCACTTGTTTTAAATTGCATAGGTTGTGTCATTTACACACAGTGCTGCAATGTATTACAGAATATAAAATTAGAAAAGTGGATAAATTAAAGCACCAAAGAGTGTACATGATGGAAAAAGGATAAAAGGATATTTAAAATAAACAAAAAATAAATTCAGGCTATTATTTTAGTCAATGAATCCTTCAAAATCTTCACCTGTTTCATCATCAGAGATATTATCAGGAGCTGCTGAAGGAACATGTAAGGAACATGATGGAATAGAAATTGAAGCATTGGTAGTGCTTGGTGCAACTTTGCAAAAGTATCCACTTAGAGTGGTCTGCTTTGTCATATTCTTTTTTTCTTCATATATTTCACAATAGTACTGTAAGACTTTACATATTTTTCTTTCCACCTTTGTGAATCATTCAACATTCGAATTCATACACTCTGGTCCCAACATAGCTGCATTCACTTTTGAGAACACACCAGCTAATCCTTTCACAGTACACTTCTGTGGTATTTCTTCATGTTTTCATTTTCTTCTTCCTCTGCCAGGTTCTTCTGTGCTTTCAACTCTATTAAATCTTCAGTAGTTAGCGCTCCTTCCTTGTTTTGCACTAATTCCTCAATAACTTCTGCTTAACTTCTAAATTAAGCACTTTAGCAAGTTCCATAGTTGTTTTATTTATGGCATCAACATGTTCATCATTCTCAAAAACTGCAACATTGTTCACAAAACTTTTTATGTATTTTTCCATATGCCTTGCACATACTTTTTTGTCACTCCCTTCCAAGCAGATTGAATGTTGTTTATGCAATCTAAACTATTATAATATCTCCAGAAATCACGAGAGTTACCTCATCATTTTCTGTTGCTGCTACAGCTTTGTAAAAAGTTGTGCATAAATAGTATGCTTTAAATGTGGCTAATGGCCCCCTGGTTCATTGACTGAAGGATTGAAGTTGTGTTTTTAGGCAGATATACAGTAAAGTATAGCTGTTTATAACGTTTTTTCTATGCATCGCAAAAAATAATTTACTGCTGAAATGTGAATACTAACCAGGGAAATAGCAGCACCGAACCTCAGAATAGTGTACATCAGCCATGAATGACATTGAGATGCAGGTCCACTACCATGTTCTAACACGTACAGTCGTGAGATGGCCGTAAGTGCAAGCAGTCACTAAACAGGTAGGTCGTTACGAGAAGAATATCTGTAACAACACTGAGAACTCTCATAACGAAGTGAATGAATGAGGGAAGTTCAAAGCCCATCTAGAATACAGGTGGGGGTGGGGTGGGGAGGAGGGAGTTTTGGAACATTGGTGATGGAAATGTTGCACTGGTGAAGGGGGTGTTCTTTATATGACTGAAACCCAACTATAATCATATTTGTAATCAAGGTGCTCAAATAAAGATACAAATTACTAGTAAGAAAATAAAAAACAATCCCATACATATAGTGTCAAACAAATGAAAATAACTTGAGGTCACCTTGAATAAGATGTGAAGGACCTATCAAAGAAAACTATAAAATCTTGCTTCAATAAATAAGACCGAACATGCCAAATTGCAATACATATCATGCTCATGGATTATAAGGATTAACATAATTAAAATGGCAATATTCCCCAAAGCATTGTACATAATTTATGAATTCCCTCTAAAGATACCCAAGACATTCTTAAAGGAAGTGGATCAAAGACTTCTGCAATACATTTGGAACAATAAACACCCACATATAGCTAAAGAAATTCTTTGGAAAAAGAATATTGGAGGCATTACTTCCCCCAATTTTAAATATTATTACAAAGCAATAGCTATCAATACAGCATAGTATTGAAATAGAGACAGATACTCAGATAGTGTAATAGTCTTGAGTACTCAGAGAATGTTCCACGGACATAATCACTTAAATTTTTATAAAGGGCAAGAGATTCTAGATGGAGCAAGAAAAGCCTCTTCAAGAAGTGGTGTTGGCACAATTGCTTATCCACTTGCAAATAAGTGAATGCAGTCCCACAGTCAACACCATGTATGAACAACTTGTAGGTAAAACACTCCATGACATTGAGACTAAAGGAATCTTCAAGGAGGAAACAGCATTCTCCAAACAAGTGGAAGCAGATATAAGTAGATGGGAATATATTTAGCTGAGAAGTTTTTCCAACTCAAAGAATATAATGCCTTGGTTACAAGAGCCACCCACTGAATGTGAGAAATTATTCACCCAATACCCACCAGATAAGGGGCTAATAGTCAAAATATACAAGACACTGACAGAACTTAACAAGAATAAAACATCTAATCACATCAATAAATGGGGAGAAGAAATGAACAGACACTTTGTCAAAGAAGAAATACAAATGGCCAAAAGACACATGAAAAATCACCAGGGATATGCAAATCAAAACAACAATGAGCTATCATCTCACATCACAGAGACTGGCTCATATCACAAAGAACAATAAAAATCGGTATTGGCAGGGATGTGGAGAGAAAGGAACTCTCATTCCTTTATAGAAAATAACACAGAGATTTCTCCAAAAACTGGATTCACCATATTATCCTCCCATATGATCCATATGAGTCACTCCTGGGGCTATACTCTAGTAACAAAAAAAATTCAAAAATTTATTCTTCACACAAATATTCATTGTGCTATTTACAATATCCAGACTCTGGAGATGATAGAGATGCCCTTCAACAGTTGAATGGTTAAAGAGGCTGTGGTAAATAGACACAATGGAATATTATACAGTTATAAGGAGAGATGAAGTCATAAAATTTGTATATACATGTATGTACATGGAATCTATTATGCTGAGTCAAATAAGCGAGTGGGAGAAAGATAAAGACAGAATAGTCTCACTCATCTATGGGTTTTAAAGACATTGAAATAATACCCAGAGAAGAGGACCAGAAGGAGTGACTCATTGCATATGAGGCTCACCAGAAAGAGTGATGTGTGCCATTAGAGAAATTACTACACTGACAATTAACATAACAATGTAAATATATGAAGGAAGATGAAAACCTTTTTCAAATACAGGTGGGGGGATTTAGGGAGGTGGGGATTTTGGGGCATTGGTGATGAGAATATTGCACTGGTGATGGGGGGGTTTATATGACTGAAACCCAACTACATTTATGTTTGTAATCAAATTGTATAAATAAAGATAATAAGAAAAGGTTTCAATATTAAGAACCTTCCAGAGGGAAAATACTTTTAAAATAAATATATGTAGTTTCTATTACATATCATTTATATGTAAAATATATTTTATAAGTTTTATATTCATTTGCTACTAAATACAGATCATAAATCATGTATCAAAAATTTAAATATGTGTACAGAATCAAAGCAGGTTACATGCTTTCATGTCACTTGGTGGGTTTATTTCTCATACCTGGACATACATTCCATTAAAAACCGTATCAAAATTGAGTTATGTTCCATAGCAGTATAACAGAAGGTACGGCATTTGCTTTGTGTGCTTCAACCCAGATTCGATCCCTGGCATATTATATGGTCCCCCAAGCCTGCTAGGAGTAATTTCCGAATGTAAAGTCAGTACTAATTACTCAGTGCTGACAGATATAGGCCAAGGAAAGAAAGGAAGAAATAATTCTTCTGTGCCTTAATACTCCATCAGTGCTGACTGACAGAGGCCAAGGAAAGAAAGGAAGAAATAAATCTTCTGTGCCTTAATAATCCATCAGTATTTAAGTGTACTATAATGTGTCAATGTTGACAAATATTATCTACTATAATAATTCCCCAAAACAATAGATATTAGGGCTCTAGGACCCATCCAGGGTAAGAAAATTGCCAAAAATATAGTGAAGAGTGGGCAGATAAAGGATCATTATGACAGTAATTATTAAAATTGATTCCACCGAAGAACTGGATGCTGAAATGACATGATGTGATATTCATGATACCCTTTCGTTATTATATTACAAACCTCAATGACTAAGAGAAAAAAGGAAGGCTCTGATTTCTTGGCGCCCCAGAAGAGCACTGAGGACTGAGGGGATCTCTTCCTGCTTCTGTCTGTCCTGATTTCTTGGACCTCTCCCTTGAGAACTGAGCCCTGGGAAGCGAGCCCAGAAATCATTGCACTCTGAAGC
>PVKC010009832.1:0-26341 GCA_004027635.1 Crocidura indochinensis | reverse complement strand
AAAAACAAAAACAGAAAGAAAGAAAGAAAGAAAGAAAGAAAGAAAGAAAGAAAGAAAGAAAGAAAGAAAGAAAGAAAGAAAGAAAGAAAGAAAGAAAGAAAGAAAGAAAGAAAGAAAGAAAGAAAGAAAGAAAGAAAGAAAGAAAGAAAGAAAGAAAGAAAGGAAAGAAGGAAGGAAGGAAAAGAAAAAAAAGAAATGAACAGACATTTCCTCATAGAAGAAATACAAATGGCCAAAATGCAATTTAAAAAATGCCCTACAACACTAATCATCAGGAAGATGAAACTCAAAACATCAAAGAAATATCACACACAGACTCTAGAACACATTACAAACTACAAGAATGACCAGTGCTGGTGAAGATGTGGAGATAAAGAGATTCTATTTCACTGAAGAGGGAATGTAGACTGTTCCAGTTGTTTTGTAAAACAATATGGACATTCCTCAAAAATTAGACATTGAGCCTCCTTATGATCCAGCAATACTATCCTAAGGTATAACTTAGGAACCAAAAAGTACTATGCAGAAAAGCCCTCTGCATTCCTTTGCTTATTGAAGCACTATTTACAAGTACTAGAATTTGGAAACAACTCAGGTATCTCAGAATAGAGGAATGTCTAAAGAAACCATGATACATCTACACAGTTGAATATTATGCAGACCGTAAGACAAATGAAGTCATGGAATTTGCCTATACATGAATGCACATGGTAATCATATAAGTGAATGAAATGAGTGAGAGGTAGAATAAACATAGAATAGTATAATTCATATGTGGGATATTAAAAAATGCAGTATGGTAATACTATCTAGTAACAATAAAGATGAGGTTCATAATGACCAGTTTATGATAGGAAGCTTGCTCCAAGAGAGGTGAATGCAATTATGGTAGCTAAGTATCCTCTATAATGATAGTTGGAACTGATCACTCTGGACAAGAACTGGGTGCTTAAAGGGAATAAAGTGATATACATGGTATCCATTTATCAACAGCATTGAAAACTGCAGTGTAAAAAGAAAGTGTAAGAGATAGAGTGAGTGAGAGAGAAAGGGAAAAAGAGAAGTAGAGAGTGAGAGAGAGAAGTAAAATGTCTGCCTCAGAGACAGGAGCAGTGGGAGTGAACCTGGAGACACTGGTGGCAGGAAATGTGCACTGGTGAAAGTTGTGTACATTTAGTAGCTAAACTCTACCATAAACAAATTTGTATCTATAGTGCTTAAATAAATTAATTAAAATAAAAATATTTAAAAATGTACCATGAAATTAATATTCAAGTGTAGCTACCAAAAAGTAACTTAAAATACTCTTATGTGTAAGCTTGAAATGCAAATTCATTTTCATATTCTTGAGACCTCTCATTTTGTATGACTTGTGGGCTTTCTTTTCTCATTTGGTTCTGAGGGAGAGAATAATCCAGGCAGTCTCCATGATGATCTATTAATGTGCCAGGAGAATGTATGGATACTTCTATTCATATATAATTTTATAGAATTATATATAAATACTTACTAAGACATCTATTTATTGAAATCTTTTTTTACTGTCATGTATCAATTGTCAGGATGTGTTGTTCTAAGACTACTTAGTAGACAATTCAGACTTATTTTCCATAATTTTCAGCTTATGTTGACTTATTATCTTATATTTGGATCACATTAAATGAATTAAAAATAGTGTTAAAAATACTATAAGAAATGAAGTCAGGTATCTCTTACTCAAGAGTGTACATCAGTAAGAAACCACATTCCTAAACATACATGCACCCAATGAAGTGCTAGCAAAATACTTAAAAAATTGCTAATACTTGAAGACATACATCAGTTTTTGCATAATACATAGAATAATTTAGGATTCCATAATTTATTAATGTATATTAATTATCAATGTTGCCTTTTTATAGTATAAACATTTGTGTTTAAATCTTGTTTTAATAAAAATTTGACTTCTAGTATATAAAATAATTTGATGTTACTAAACTTCAAAGACAGTGCCTAAGTATTTTGAAGAAACAGTATTGATACCAGCAGCTTTATGTATTTTAGTATCTCAATATATCATCCAAATTCTACAAAACAGATTTTTAAAATTCAGATCCAAGTATTTTATTTCATCTAAAATATGTCTATTTTTTCTATTACTTAATTTAATTTGAAGAGAAAAACTAAACACTATTCCTTGAGTACCTAGTTGCATGAGCATTTTTCCACTATGAAACCTGAGTGAGTCTTTAGAAACTGTTATTTAAGAAACAATTATAAGTCTCTTGAGGGCTGAGTCCAATGCTTTTGGGAGAGAGGATGAAGCATAAATAGCAAGGGTGCGTGTTTCTGGCAATTGTAGGAACACATAAGAGTTTTGAAATTTTTTAAGGTTACTTCCAATGGAGGTTAACTGGGAACATGAGTAGAATGTAAATAAATATAATCCTGAAAGATTATTATTGAAAATTAGTCAATAAACCAGCATAGATATAACCATCTAAAGAATTGCATCTCATCTGGAATAAAATAAAATACTTTAGGCAATTTGTTAAATTACTTTTTAAACTTAAAAGAAAATTAGATTCTTTGCATATAAATTTAACAAAGAGCACATTTGCAATTATAAGATACTTTGCCTATTGAGCTGAATATTGTCCTAATAAATGATTTCCCCTCCCCTCCCACTATTTCCTGGCTTATAAGTATACAGACAAAGGATGCTAGATTTGTCCATCTGCAAATTCTAGTATATTTACTCTGTCAGCTTTTTTGAGTTAAAATGCAATTTCTCCACACTTTTCCCCTATCATTTCTAATACACTGAGTGCTAATTTATTTTGTCTTTTATATATTGAAACTTCTTAGATTTTGCTTTTTTATAGATATATCATAATAATTTTTCATCATTTCTCTAGTCTTATAAAACACTCACAAACTATTCCCTGAAACTTTCAGCTTCCTTACACTTAATCACTGTCTAAGAAACCTGCCTATTGTAATCTCTCTCACCTCTGACCTGCAAAATCCAGATGCTTCCTGTGAGACAAATCCTAGGTGCTGACTTGTAAGTTACAGGAAATACTGTGGAGTTTTCTTAGAGCTGTAAATGCCACAATGTTGTAAAAATGTCGGTGTATTCTGTTCTTTATTAGAAGAATGGTTACCATGCTTTTGAATATTCTTCTCTTTGGTAATCTCAAGTCAGTCACAGTTTTAAATGCCACTTGTTCAATGGTGAGGTAGAGACTAAGCAGATAGGTGAAAATTGATCTTATTTCATCTCCAATGAAAATATTGGAATGGAAAACAACAAGAACTATAGAGGAATTTTGATTGCAAACACTGTAGAAGAAAGTGGATTACATACTTTCCATAATGGAAGCAATTTAAAAATAATTACTTTTGAATTGTTATTTGCTAGTTACATTTATTTCTGAATGTTGTTTTATATACTGCAAATATATAATGCTTCAAACAAAATCATGAAGTTGAAAAGTTAAAGGTAGAAAATGATGATACAAGCACTTATGACTTTCTCTTGTTCAATATCATTTGAAGAAATGACCTCACATTTAGAAATGACACAATGCTGAAGCCCAGTCAGCATGAAGACAACCTGTTGGTCCATATTGATTAAATTAGCAAATATTCACAGAGATTTAATTTTCTCTGGCACTATACTAACTACAAAATCTGAGTATACAGAAATATAAGACATTATGAGGTCTTGGAGGAGAAATACTCAATTTCTCTCAGAATGGGTATGAACTTGTATTGGGCTATATAAACTGTTGTGTTATTCTCAATGGTAGGTAGATTAGGCAAGTAGATGGAGTTGAGAGAAAGATCATGAAAGAAAAATAGAAATATCCTGATTAAGATATAAGAAGTTGAATTAATAAGGAAATTACAATCATTTCAAGTTTTCGAAACATGAAGTACGACAAATGGTGAAAAATTAAAGGATGAGGGCCGGGCGGTGGCGCTGGAGGTAAGGTGTCTGCCTTATCGCGCTAGCCTTGGACCCACTGCGGTTCGATCCCTCGGTGCCCCATATGGTCCCCCAGGCCAGGGGTGACTTCTGAGCGCATAGCCAGGAGTAATCCCTGAGTGTCACTGGGTGTGGCCCAAAAACCAAAAAAAAAAAAAAAAGTTTTGGTGGCTGGGCCGTGGCGCTGGAGATAAGGTGCCTGCGCTAACCTAGGACAGATCATGGTTCGATCCCCCGGTTCCCTATATGGTCCCCCGTGCCTGCCAGGAGCGACTTCTGAGCGAATAGCCAGGAGTAACCCCTGAGCGTCACCGGGTGTGGCCCCAAAAACAAAAAAAAATTAAATTAAAGGATGAGTTTAGTGAAAATCAGTGTCAAGAAATGGGATATTGGGCCCAGAGAGATAACACAGCGTCGTTTGCCTTGCAAGCAGCAAATCCAGGACCAAAGGTGGTTGGTTTGAATCCCGGTGTCCTATATGGTCCCCCGTGCCTGCCAGGAGCTATTTCTGAGCAGACAGCTAGGAGTAACGCCTGAGCACCGCCTAGTGTGGCCCAAAAACCAAAAAAAAAAAAATAATAATAATAATAATAATAAATAAAATAAATAAATTGGGTATTGACACAAGTAAGGAGTAATGCTTCATCTTAATGGCTTTGCCTCATTCTGAGGAATCATGAAGTAATTAATGAGATAAACATTCGAGCTATGAACCCAAAAGCTAGTGGAAGGTAAAAAAAAAAAAGTATGGGGGGTTTATGGGCAGAAAGGAGTCAGTTATGGTAACTAGAATAATAAATAAGATAGATTTCAATTTTTTTTTTTTTTTTGGATTTTGGGCCACACTTGGCGGTGCTCAGGGGTTAAACCTGGCTATCTGTTCAGAAATAGCCCCTGGTAGGCACAGGGAGCCATACGGGACTTTGAGATTCGTACCAACCACCTTAGGTCCTGGGTAGGCTGCTTGCAAGGCAAACACCGCTGTGCTATCTCTCCGGCCCCTAGATTTCAAATTTATTAAGAGGTAAAATTATCTGGAGTTTGTTATTTCTCTGTATAAATATAGAATTAAGAGAAGTGGCAGAAATAGTGACATGTAAATTTATAGTTTAAATATTTGCTTGAATGACAATGAAGAGAATGTAGAGCTAAAAATAGTGTTGACAAATTGATAATTTCATCTGTGAACAACTTGAAATTTAAGATTTTATTTTAACTCTGGAATTTTCCATTATACACTTCAGTGTATTAATTTTCAATAGGAAAACTAGATCTAGAATTTTTATTTGAAAGTCATTAGCAAGCATGGGATTCTTTAAATATAGAGATGCTATTCACAGAGAGAGGAGACAGGGATAATGATATTAAGCACTATTCTTGAGTGATACTTAATGGTTGTACAGAGAAAATGGGCAAAAGGAAACATTAGAGATATATGAAAAAATCAGAAGATGTGGTGGCATAGAAACCAAGGAAATAGAATTTAAGAAACAGGAGATAATCTATAGTACTAAAACTGAGTTACCTTCTATGGGGAAGAGACCAAAAAATTGTTTTTGCATTACGTATAAACTTAGAGGTTGTTTGTATTCTTAGAAGACATAATATAAATTTTAGTTAAGTCTTGGGACAGATATCAGATTCCACTGAATACGTTAGCAAATGGGATTATAGGAGACACTATTGAGAAATTTGAAGGTGACATTACAATATTTGAATGGAAGACCAGACAATGAAATATAGTCAAAGAAGACATAATTTGTTTGTTTGTTGGTTTTCAATGATCATGCAAGATCCTTGTGCATTTTTATATTCAATTGGAAAAAGGATGTGAAGATAGTTTAAAGGATTGGAATTAATGTTTTTTATTGTGAAGAAATACACAGTTTGATACCTGTTACCACATGTTTCTTAGAGAACTGATTGGGGAAACCAGAATAAAACAAAAACGCAAATGAAAAAGACTATTGGAAGAGAAAATATGGAAGAAGAAATCAAAGTTAACTAACATTTTAATCAAGTGTTACTAATATAATGTTCACCCTTATAGTGCTTCACTTACCCAAGGATAAAAATTCAGAAACCTAAAACAGAATAGAATCTAGTCCATCCAGTTTTGCTAACCACAGATAATCACTAGTGAAATGTGTTGTCTTTATGCTTAATATTGCTTGGGGGTGAGTTGGGCAATTAAATAGATTAGTTAAAAAGGAGTGACACACACATATCCACCACAGGTAATAACACTGGAAGTCACAATTGTGGTGTTTGCTGTAGTGCCCACACTTTAGTGGTGGGTGTATACACACTGTTGTGTTACAACCATATATTACTCATCTACAATGCCAAGGATTCCAAGTGGCAGTACTGACAAGATAATGCTCAGTGCATATGGCTAGAAACTGGGAGTTAATTCTTTTTGTTTATTTAATGTACTTTTTTATTATTGTTTTTTGGGCCACAACCTGTAACACACAGGGGTTACTCCTTGCTATGAGCTCAGAAATCACTCCTGGCTTGGGGGACTATCTGGGACACCAGGGGATTGAACTGCTTCCATCCTAGATTAGTGCATGCAAGGCAAATGCCCTATTGCTTGCTCCACTGCTCCGGCCCCTATTTAATTTATTTTAGTTAAAGACCATGTAAACATAATTGACATAATTTATCATAATATATTTGTTTTCAAGTAAGGAAGAAAAATTATTTTAAAAACCATAAAAGGAAGATAAATAAAAGAGTATATTTGTAAAATATTTATAGTGATCTCTTGTCATTAGTTGATCATTCATCTCTGACCCACTGGTTGTTCAATAGTGAACTGTTTAGTTTACAGATGTCAAACTTTTTGTTTTGAATTTGTTTATAATTCATTTCTAATTTCAATTCATTATAATCTGAGAAGGTGGTTCACACAATTTCTTTTTTTTTCTTTTTTTAAAATAAAATATTTTTAAATATTTAAAATATTTTAATATTTAATATTAAATTAAATTTAATAAATAAATAATAATTCAATAAATAAATTTAATAAAGGAATAAATAATAATTCAATAAATAAATAAATTTAATAAATAAACAAATAATAATTTAATAAATAAATTTAATTTAAATATTAAATTTAATTTAAATATTTAAATTAATTTTTTTTTGGTTTTTGGGTCACACCCGGCAGTGCTCAGGGGTTACATTTAATATTTAGTATTTTTAAATATTTTTAATATTTTTATTTTTAAAATAAAAAATATATATATATATTTTTTTTTGGATTTTGGGTCACACACTGCAGAGTTCAGGGTAATCCTGGCTCTATTCTCAGCATTCAATCCTGACAGGCTCGGAGGACCATATGAGATGCCAAAATTTGAACCATCATCCTTATGCGTGCAAGACAAACACCCTACACCCATGCTATCTCTCTGGCTCCAGTTCACACAATTTCTATCCTCTTTATTTTATGGGCTAGTATTTTGTCTATTTTGAAGAGTGATCCATATGTATTGGTGAAGAATGCTTGTTCAGTTTTTGTGGGGGAGAATAGAATGCCATATATATATATATATATATATATATATATATATATATATATATATAGTATCCCATTTTCTTTCATTTCTCCTTTCAGAGCTAGTATCGTATTGTTAGGTTTTAGTCTTTTTACATTATCAAGGGATACAAGGAGGTGTTGAAGTTTCCCAATATTATTGTGCTGTTTTTTAAATTGATGTCTTCCTTCAAATTTGTCAACAGTTATTTTAAAACTTTTGCTGTTCTCTGCTTGAGTGACTATATGCTTAGGAGTGTGATTTTTTCTTGTTGTACATATCTCTTCATTATTAAGAAATGTACATTTCTGTCCCTTATAAATTTTTTAGTATGAAGTCTGTGAGATATGATATAGTATGGTCACTCCAGCAATTTCAAGGATTTACTTTCTTCAATGATTGTCCTCCAATCTTTGACTTTGTGTCTGTATTTTTTCTGACTATTCAGATTTTTTTATAGGCAAAAAAAGTTGGATTTAGCTTGATGATCCATTTGTCATTCTATGTCTTATCTAGAGCATTTAATCCATTGATGCTGATAGAGATAACTGTCATAGAACTTATTGTCATCTTTTAGTAGGAATTTGGTGTGTCTGTTGTTTTGTCTAGTTTTAAATTAGACCTTTAAGTCTATCCGTTAGCTGATTTTGAGTCTAAAAAGTGTCTGAGTGATTGTTTATCCATGAAGCTGTGTATCCTTCCTATAAACCTGAATGTAAGTTTTGACAGTGTATTAATATTTTTGAGTTGCCTCACTGTATACCACCACTGTTGTCAGAACTTGAGGGTTTCTTGTGACAAATTTATTATAAATCTTAGGGATGCTCCTTTAAATGTAATTTGTCTTTTAGATTGCTGCTTTCAATAATACTTCCCTATTGGTGGCATGTATCATTGTGCCTTGGATGTGTCTTGGGAAGTTTTTCTTTAGATCTCTTTGGCTGGCATTTTTCAGACATGCAGGATTTGTTTTCACAAATTATTTAGCTGTAGGAGTTTCTCTGCAATTATCTCCTTGACTATTGATACTTCTTGAGTGTTTTCTTCCTGGGTCTCTGGGACTTTAATGATTCTTATATTTTTGTGTTTTGTTTATAAAAGGAATCTATTTCCCTCTGTTCACATTTTTTTGAGGATTTTTCCCATTGCCGAATTATTTGTTTTAAATATTTGTTTTGAACATTGTCTAAGAGTCACATATATCCATTTAAAAAAAAATCAGGTAACCTGTCTCCCAGTAAAAGTAGCTGTGGGGTCGACCTCAGTATTAACACTCAAAAGACACATAGGCACTTCCCAGGTGAACTGATAGGGAGCCGGAGAAGCACAGTCTCCCTACTTCACTCAGTTTAGTGCACTTTCCTGACTTCTTTTGTTGTAGTGCTTTCTTATGCATCTAATCTTCCACCTCACTGATTCTGTCTTCTGCTACTGTTAGTCTTTTGGAGAGGCTTTTCAGGGAATTTTTTAATTTCACTGACCAAAATTTCCATCCATTCCTGTTATTTGAGGTTGAAGTTTTCTCATTTTTACTCTCATATGCTCTTGGTTCTTATTTGTGGCACGTCGAGTTTCTTTTTCCTGCTTTCTTTCCATTAACATTCTCCATATTTCTCCTCTAAAGTTCTTATCTGAGAGGCTAAATAGGTGGTTAATACTTTTCAGATTGTAAGAGCTACCATCTTCATACTCTAAGTATGGGGGAGGTCTGTATTTTTCCCCATTGTCATAGTTGTAGTGTGAGGTTTTCTACATTCAGTGCTGACTTCAATGACTAGGTTTAGTGCACTAAACTGAGTGGAGTAAGGTGGTTGCGCTTCTCTGTGTCCCTGTCAGTTCACCTGGGAAGTGCCTATGTATCTTTTGAGTATCAATACTGAGGTCGACTCCACAGCTGCGTTTGCTGGGAGACAGACTACCTAATTTTTTAATGTATATATATGTGACTCTTAGACAATGTTCAGTGTCATGTCCTGAGATATTTAATTGACTGGGCATGGACATTTAATGTTTGGGGCAGAAGTGTGATTTTGATCAGACCAAGCAATTCTGGGGGCAATTAGAGTTATCCCAGAAGTACTTAAGTGCCACACCAAGCAGTGTTGAACAGGTTATACCGTTTCAGGGTTCAACTTTTGTGTTGTGTGAATACTGATTATGCTCGCCAGTCATTTGAACTGCTTTCTCATTCAAATTGATTACTTATGAGCAAATTATTGCATTATTTGTATTATTGTTTTTATAAAATTCCTTTTCCCTTCTCAGTTTTTTTGATTTTCCTTCCTTTCTCTACTCATTAGGTTTAGTGTTATTTCCTTTCTTTCCTTTTCTATATTTATTTTTATTTAAACACTGTAATTACAAACATGACTGTAGTTGGGTCAGAGACTTTTAACATACTAACTGCCACCGTACTCTTTGTTTTTTTTTTTTTTTTTTTGGGTCACACCCAGTGACGCTCAGGTGTTACTCCTGGCTATGCGCTCAGAAGTCGCCCCTGGCCTGGGGGACCATATGGGGCACGGGGGATCGAACCGCCATCTGTCCAAGGCTAGCGCGGTAAGGCAGGCACCTTACCTTCAGCGCCACCGCCCGGCCCCCACCGTACTCTTTAAGACATGATCCTACCACCCTTGGTATAAAACACTCTGAATAAATTATTAAAATTTTTTATAAATTCAGATGTATACTTTTAGTGACATTTTTTCAACTTCTAGGAACTCATTTTAGTTATTATTTGAATAAATATTTTGATATGTCTTAAATTAATAACTATTATATTCACTAATCAAGGTGATCTTCCCATTTATTCCAGGAAGAGATACAGTGAATTTTGTGCTTCAGAGGAGAAAACTGATACTGAGAAATATCAAGCCAATTTAAATGGGTGAAATAAGAATTTAATAGTTCTACTCATTTAGCTCTTAAGAGATCACAGATGCTGTTTTCTCAGGTATGCTTAACAAATAATTATAATCTAAAGCCAGTTGAAATTGATTAAAAATCTAATAAAGGGGGGTGGGGGAATCTAATAAAGGAAGGAAGCAAAATAAAAATCAACAGTAGGAGTCAAATCTGTATCTTTATTTTCACAGGATTAATATAAATATAGATATTGTCAAAATCCAATTTCCAGTCATGTCCCAGGTGCTAGAGAAGCAATTTTATCAAGTCCAAGGTTACAAAGAGGAGAATGACTGTTCTGTGATACCTTGGTAAGGCAAAAATATATTTAGACTTGACTATGGCACAACATATTACTGAATATTGATATTGTAATGATTAGTGCAGGGAAAATATTGGTTAAATGATACATTAACTTTGAATACAACTAACACAAAAAGGGAAAATTAAAGGAAAGACTGGAGATTACTATTCTAACCACTTATTTGTTTCAGAACGTGGTATATGAAGATTAACTATGAAGAAAAAGTAGAGTGCTAATTTCACAACATTTCTTTAAGTAATTATTTTCCTAAATTTTTCCACCTCTAACTGATGATATAAGCATTAATTAGGCAGTTTATTAAATAACTATTCCTCAAATAATTAGAGTATAGCAGCTCTGTGTTCATTAGTAATAACTGTTGCATATTTGAGTTATGTGGCTAAGTTACAACTTATTTTACCTAAAACAAAGATCATCTCTGGTTTATTTGCATGTTTGTTTGCAACTTGAATTTACCCCAAAACAGAGATTGTTTTACTTGTACACCTGGGTGGGACTGACTGAGGATAGCCTGAGTTATCTGTCCTTACTGCCCCACCCAGGAGTGCTCTCTGTACTCAATAAAAACTGCAATTCTGCCAGGTAGTGGGCTCTCCATACGAGGTAGAGGACTTTCAGATTACAAGTGTTTCACCCTCGGCCTAGTTTGGATTATTTCATGTGAGACCCTGATTCAAACTTGTTCACCTGGGGTTCAGTATGGTGTGTGGGTTCATTTTACTTGAGGATAGCAGGAGCACAAGTAAGGTAATCCAGATATGGAAACTTTTTTGCATTTATCTAATTCTAATGTAGATCTGGAACATAGTTTCAATTCAAGCCAAACAATGAGCTTCAAGTTTAGGCACCTCCTCTGGGAAACTCATTATCTTGACTGCTATTTTTTGCATGCACAAATTGCCAATGATGGAGGTCTAGGCAAAATGATAATAACTTTATCTCTCTAATGATAAAGAATGGCATGAAACAGCCATTGCATATGTAAAATCACAAAATACTTTCAAGTGCTATGATTTTGAGAACAGGCAATCAAATAATAAAATATCAAGACAAAATAAAAACCTTTCCTGTTAAGCATTCACAATAAAGACAATGTATATTGAATCATTCCATTAGATAAAACATTCTAGAGTTTTTTAGTGTTTACCGTGATATCTGAAAAGGACAATCTATGTTGAACTTATATTGTTTGACTAGTTATAAGTCTATAAGAATCATCTCTGCTTACCATAAAAATGGTAAGTATGTCATGCTTTATGGGCTTTCAGGATAAAATAGGAGAGACAATAAACAACCACTACATATCTTTCTGTGTGTGAAAAAATTGGAACTCTCATTCATGTTTGGGAGAAGTATATGTGTGTATACAATTCTTTTGTAAAAGAGACAGATTTTAGTAAAATCCATTTATATTATATCAAATGTATATCATTTTAAAATATTTTATGATGTCATTTATAAGAATATTTGTTTAAAATACCAAATGTAACATATATAATTTATATGCATATGTATTTATATAAAATATGATAATATATCCCAATATAAAAGATATATGATTATTTTATATAAAATTTAAGAGTAGGTCAAGATATCTATAGTAATTAGATGTTGGTGGTTTATTAATTCAGGTCTTTAAAGAAAATAGGAGAGCAGTTGTGTTTTAGTATCTGGAAGCCTCAACAATTTTTTTTATTCATTCCCAACATATCTTTTCTAAGGGGATGCTACCATAAAGAAGGCTAAAATTCTGTATAAAATTTTAAGTCCTGATGAATCAAAGACAATGGTTTTTAAATTACTGAGATGTCAGCCAATACTCAGTATTGGTGGGTTCTCAAACTCACGGCCCGCGGGCCGTTTGCGGTCCTCCGTACATTTTGTGGCCCTGCCCTAGAGGAATCTTTTTGTTTTGTTTTGCTTTAGTTGTTTGGGTCACACCTCCCAATGTTCAAGGCTTACTACTGACTTTTCATTTATGGATAACCCCGACTTTGTCTCCTGAGACCCCCAGGTAAATTGAGTTTGAGACCCCTGGTAGAGGTTTTAGATTGCAATTAAAAATAAGATATTATCTATAAATTCAAATTCATGAGTGTGCAGAACTTTGTTTCCAACTCATGACGTTGTAGTACATCACTGGAAAAAGAGTCAGTGACAGTTTCTAAAAGCCAGAAGTGACCAGGAATCTGGAAAATAGTCAACAATGATATACGCTCACATAGGAAAAGACAAGAACTAAGCAGTTATCTGGATGTCTTTGGTGCTGTGTTAATGAAACATTCCAGTGGAGTAGAAAGTTTTGAAGTAACCTTTTTTTTTTTTTTTTTGGTTGCAGTAAAGTAAATATTAATGCATTTAAGTTTGGGGGGAGAAGACTGCTGTTATAACATAAAATATTTAATAACATTTATTTTCTCTTTAAATCAAGATTAAAATTTCCATTTAGAATTATTGAGTAAGAGGAATATATATATATATATATATATATATATATATATATATATATACATATACATATATATGTAATGGCTGAGTGAATAAAGTCTTGGAATTTTGCTGGTTGGTAAATGATATTTGTAGAAATTTGCTAACATTTATTTCTTAATTGTTGAATATAGACAAAGTCATAGAGTTCTAAAGGGAGAAAATAGTATAAAACATATAGGGGGGCTAGAGAGATGGCATGGAGTTAAAGCGTTTGCCTTGCATGCAGAAGGACAGTGGTTCGAATCCTGGCATCCCATATGGTCCCCTGAGCCTGCCAGGAGCGATTTCTGAACATAGAGGCAGGAGTAACCCCTGAGAACCGCTGGGTATGACCTCAAAAAAACAAAACAAAACAAAAAGAGATAGGAAGGGGCCTTAGCTATACTGAATTATAAGCACAATTGAAAATTCAAATTATAATGCAAGTCATGCTTGTAGCTACTAGGAGAGTGCAATGCCTTGCTTTGGAGGTTCAAATATAGTAGGTCTTATCATAAAGAAAAATTCTGAAAAAAATTTTAAGAAAAATATATGTAATATGTTTCTTAAGACTGTATAAAATCTAGTAATAAAGCTGTTGAGTAGGTATCTTAAGCAAATGATAAGTTGAAATATAGAAGAATAACAAAATTATATTTTAACAGGCTAGTTGTCTAGAGAACAAGTGTAGAGGGGTTAAATAAAATAGAACTGAGAGGCCTAACCAATTCTTAATGTTTAGATAAATATTTTGTTATTATATTATTACTCAATAAGTTTTGTAAACAGAGCATTTGCCAGAATAAATATAGGAAAGCTTACTTTTCCAATGCATTAGTGTCACTAAAATAAAATATTGTATTTAGTTTTAATGGTTGTAATTTTAATTTTATTACAAAGTAATTGCTAGCATTATGAATTTTAGAATACTTTCAATTTGTAAGCACTCTCAATGTTCTGTTTAAGCTGAATAATGGAATGTCTACTGGCACTGCAAAATGTCTCCTCACATATTCCTATCACTGCCTTCCCTTCACCAATAGTTAATTTAGGATTATTTTTTTAGAAATAACTTTGAATGCTGGCATTTATCAGGGCTCAAAATGTGAGGCAATATACAGCTGTTTTTGTCTACTCTTAACCTATATAACCTCTTAAACCATATTTAGCATATTATAGTTAAATTCTTTGATATTTCCAGTAGTGTCGTATCCCCTCACAAGTGTACAATAAACATAGTATTGAGATCTAATCAGCATACTTCTTCAGGAGCTCCTGCCCCACAGAATCACATTATTTAATGAACAAATCTGTTCAAAAGGCACTTCCTTGTGCCATCCTAAGAAGGAGAAACAGTCACAATATGCCTTCTAGATGCTTCTAAGATGACTCACTTTACTTCACAGTGAAAGTAATGATAGGTGTAGAAAGGCCTCAGTTTTTCTGTCCCTCACTCAAAAGTAGTTTGCATTTGCACTTAATGATTTATACTCTTCTCTCAGGAAACAGAAATGTTTTCAGGGGCTAAATTCTTCCCTGCATCCCTGTATCCTTTCAGTCATTTCTACACAATCTTCTCAAAAACTACCTAGCGATCCCACTTATTTGCATTTTGCTTAGTTATATTTTCAATCTTCATCTCATTGCCACAGTCATCTCAGAATAAAAAGATATTTTCATAGAATACTAAAATAAAATGATATACCCAAGCATTATTTCTATTTTAATGCTTCTATTTGTGTCCCTTCTCTCATGGTCTGGTTTTATGGCAGTCATTCTCCATCTTTCCCACTAACTTTAATTCATTATTGTGTCCTCCACTCTGCCCATATGATCCTCTGAAATTTTCATACTGAAAGCAATAAAAATATCCTTGTTGCTATTTTGGTGACATGGTTTCATTCCTCTAAACTGTTCCAACTTCTTTTCCACTGTAGGTGGTATTCCTCTAATTCTCCCTTGTTTTCTTTAGAGTTGCCTCAGTAGTTCACTCAATCTCTCCAGTTGTCATGTATGTCTCAATAGGAAAAAAAGAAAAATTTTATATGTTACTCAGCAGTTATTTCTCCCTTTTACAGATGAGTATTCCTCCATTAATATAGATTCTCTGGCTGGAAATACATCACTTCCCTATGATTCCTCCTTTCTTCTTTCGAGCTCAAATCATAAACCCATCTCAAATATATCACTGCTATATTCCCCTCATGTAGACCCTTATATTTATAAAGTACCATCTTTCAAACCTTTCTTTTAGAATTTATCTCCTTAGTTTAATCTCAAAATAATACTGGAGTGATGTTTTTACCTTTCTTGAGGAGAGGAGGTAGGTAAGTAGGGTTAGAAGATGGAAACCAAGGTCTCCTACATGCAAGACAAGTACTTTATTGTTGAGCTACTTTCCTGGGAGGATGTTTCAAAAAAGTAATTTTGTATATTCTAGTTATCATCAATATGAAAACAGCCTGTCCAAAAGCTGAGATTCATTCATATCTGGTCCAATCTCATTTATTATCATCCTTTTCTTCTATTATGTTTATCCCTCCCCAGTTCTCCAGAATCATCATTATAATTTCTTTATTTAGCTAGAAATTCTCCAAACTTGTCATACCTTTTAGTGCACTTGTACCAATATTACCCTCTGCCATGACACAGATATTTATTTCTTCTCTTTATGTTCCTCTCAGTGCCCATACTGACACAAGCAATGAAGCTAGCTGCTTTCTCCAGGTTCCCAGTACTCTGCACTTGGGGGTGTTCTTACTTGCCCTCCCTCACTCATGCAAGGGCTCCTCTTTAAGGTAATTCTGGAGTTAGGGTTAGTTATCTATTGCCAAATGTGCGTACTAATACAGTCTAGACTAAACATCTAGGAGATGTTTTAAGAATGTCAAAAAAGGTATGTATCTATTGTGGATCCTCGTAGATAACACATTTGGGAAAAGGGGGTCTTGGGAATGCTTCTGTATGCTCTGATTTGAAGGGCCATGACAATATAAAGGTTACAGGAGAACTATTTAAAACAGTATGGCAAGTCAGTCTTATTTTATTGGGAAAGAAACAGTACCCAAATTACAAAGTGTTCCATTTAGACATAGTAGAGACTGATTATTTATTTGTATATGTATGAACAATTCAGTGAGTTAAACATTAGTATTTCTTTTTCAAAATATAGCTAACAAAGATAATAACTAATTAAAGAATGAAGCACACTTTTATTTTATTTTTAGTGTAAAAGAAGAAAAACATTTTACAATTGTTCTTATAGTAAGTACAAAATATATTTAATGTTTGGAAATTATTCCCATTGCACCTGAGGCAAGCATTTTCTTGAGCTCTTTACATACTATTCCAAAGGATATTTATGTCTGTATGTTGTTCATTTTCTATATCTGTGGAGAACAATATGGTATTTAAGTCTGACTTTAGCATTTTTAGAATTTCCTCCAGTGTCCCAGGAATATATACCATACAGACTAAGGTTACTCCTTGTACACATGTTTACAGAGACGAGAAGAAGGACATTAAAATGACAAAACAATTTGAGATAAACATGTCCTCACTGAAATATCACTTCTTGAGACTCAATTTTTTCTTGAGCTAATTTGATCACATCTAAATAGATATTCTTAAAAATTTTAAATATTAACTAAGTGAAATAATTTTTTTATTGTGGTCTAAATGAATTACAATTCTTTCACCGTAATATTTGAGGCACATAGTGACAATGATTGAGGGGAATTCCCACCACCAGTGTTGTCCTCCCTCCACCCCTGTTTCCAGCATGCATCCCACATTTCCCTCCTTTACCCCTGTAATGCTAGTGCATTACAACTTGTAGATTGGATATCAATTCTGTTGTCATTGACTTTGGCTTTGGTTCATGTCTGATCAGTTTTTATTTCCACCAAATGAACATTTGACTGTCTGATCTTGGTATCATGGGGGGGGGGAGAAGGGAGGCAAACAAGAGAGAGAAAAACTAGGAGGGGTCTGCCTAGGTGTTTTAAATATCCATTTAGAAAAGGAAAGGGAAAGAAGAAAAGGTAGCAAAACAAAACAAAACAAAAAACAATGAGGGAGTAACAACAAAATTACAAAAAGAATAAACAAAGAATAAACCAAAACCAAAACCATCAGCTACAGAAAAAAAGAGAAAGAAAAAAAGAGACAAAAAACTTCTTAAAAAATGGATTGTGTTTCTTTTCTTTTTCTTTATCTTTTCTTTTCTTTTTTTTTTTAACATAGGCACAGTAAATATTGGGAATGCCCTTGACCTAAGAGATAGTGTTTCTCAGCCCTTGAAGTAAATTATATTTTTAAAAAAAAATTTATCATATATACACCTCTATGATTTACAAAGTCATTCAAAGCTGAGTTTCAGACACACAATAAATCAGGGCCAATCCCATGCAGTGTCTACTTTCCTCTACTAATATTCCCCAAGTACATTTCATACTACCCTCTGCCACCTAGCCTGCCAGTATAACAGGCCCATTTTAGGCTTAATTGTTGAAGTTTGGGTCTCTTTATTCCATTGTTGTTGCTTTTGGTTTGGATTATTTTTATCATTTTAAAATATTTTTTCTATCTTTTTTTATTTATTTTGTTTATTTTTATTTTATTTATTTATTTTTATATTTTTTATATCTTTTTTTTAAATCACTACCAATGACCTGAGACTGCTTGGCCCCTGACCCCTATCCTTTCATATTTATGTTTCTCCTCTTCCCCCTAGTTTCTGATATTCTCCTTTCTATACTCTGAGGACAAGGGTGTTCAACATAATATCATTTAGATCATGCTTTTTCATGCAGTTATTTTAAATACTACCTATAATAATATCATTCTGTATTTATCCTTCTTCTGGTTTATTTTATTTAACATAATATCTTACAGTTCCATCGTTTTGCTGCAAATTTAATGATTGTATCATTTCTTGCTGCTATGTAATATTCCATTGTATACATGTACTACATCTTCATGATCTATTTATTTGCTACTGTAAATCTAGGTGGACTCTAAGCTTTGGAAATTCTACCGAGTACTGCAAAAAATAGTGGCATAAACATCCTTTTGGAGTAAATTTTTTTCTGTCCTGGGAATAGAGACCCAAAAGAGGGCTTGCTTGGTATATGACAGCTCCATTTTGAGTTTACTGAGAATGATCCACACTGTTTTTCTACAGGGGTTGGACCAAGCAGCATTCCACCAGCAGTGGATGAGTGTTCCTTTCTCAACACATCGCTGCAACAGAGATTGCTCCCATTACTTTTGATATGTGCCATCCTCACTAGTATAAGATGCTATCTCATTGTTTCTTTGATTTGAATTCCCTAATGATAAGTGATGATGAACAGTTTTTCATGTGTCTGTTGGTCATTTGTTGGTTTTCTTCAGAAAAGTGTCTGTTAATTTCCACTTATCGCTTTGGATGTGTTTTTAGATTTTGTGGAGCTAACCTTTGTGAATATTTTGTATATCCTAGATATCAAATCTTTTTTCTGATGTGTTGAATGCAAAAGCTTTCTTCCATTTAGTAAGATGTCTTCTAATTTTAGTCTGAGTTTCTTTTTTCATACAAAAAAATAATACTTTAAAATCTCATTTATTGGGGCCCGGGAGATAGCATGGAGGTAAGGCGTTTGCCTTTCATGCAAAAGGTCATCGGTTCGAATCCGGTGCCCCATATGGTCCCCTGTGCGTGCCAGGAGCAATTTCTGAGCATGGAGCCAGGAGTAACCCCTGAGCACTGCCGGGTGTGACCCAAAAACCAAAAAAAAATATCTCATTTATTCAGGTCTTTATCCCTTGCCATTGGCATCCTATTTTGAAGTCTTCTTTGAAGTCTAAATCTGGAGTGTTCTGCCTATATTTTCCTCAATGAACTTTATGTATTTGACTATAATCTCATGGTCTTTAATTCACTTTTTTTTTGTTTTTTTTTTTTTTGGGCCACACCCATTTTGATGCTCAGAAATTGCCCCTGGCTTGGGGGGACCATATGGGACAGCGGGGGATCGAACCGCGGTCCTGATCCTTGGCTAGCACTTGCAAGGCAGAAACCTTACCTCTAGCACCACCTCACCAGCCCCTTTAATTCACTTTCAATTTTTTTGTAAGATATAGATAAGGAATTTGACCTCCCATACAATTCAGCTATGCCACTCCTAGGGAAATATCATAGGAACACAAAAATACAATACAAAAATCCCTTCTTCACACCTATATTCATTGCAGTGCTATTACAATAGCCAGACTCTGGAAACAACTAAGATGCCCTTAAACAGATGAATGGCTAAAGAAACTGTGGTACATATACACAATGGAATATTATGCAGCTGTCAGGAGAGATGACATCATGAAATTTTTCTATACATGGATGTACATGGAATCTTTTATACTGAGTAAAGTAAGTCTGAGAGAGAGAGAAAGACACAGATATATAAATATAGATATAGAGACAGTTTTCTGGGATGGTGTGCCCTATATATATCTACTAGTCCACTTTCTTCTAGTTCTCTTTTCAGAGCTAGTATATTATTGTTGGTTTCAAGTCTGGTTGACCTATAAAGGGGTGACAGGAAAGTGTTAAGGTCCTCACTATAATTGTGTTGCTCTTGATGTCTTTTCTCAGATCTGTCAACAATTGTATTACATATTTTGCTGGTCCATCAATGGCTGCCTATATGTTTAGAAGTGTGATTTTTTTTCTTTTTGTACATATCCCTCAATTATTAGGAAATTTTCATCTTTGTTCCCTATAACTTTTCTGAGTCTAAAGTTTATGCCATCTGATATTAAGATGGCCACTCAGCTTTTTTAAGGAAGTCGTTTGGTTGGATGATTTTTCTCCAACCTTTGATTTTGAGTCTGTGTTTGTTCTCACTATTCAGATGTGTTTCTTGTAGGCAGCAGAATGTTGATTCAGGTTTTTGAACTATTTTGCTCCTCTGTGTCTCTTAACTGGTGCATTTAGTTCTTTGACATTGAGATAGATACTTGTTATGGGATTTAGTTTCATCTTTGTGAAGAAGTTTGGTGTGTCTTTTGGTCTGTCTTGTCTTAAATAGACCTTTCAGTTTATCTTTTAAGGCTGGTTTTGAGTCTATAAAGTTTCTGAGCTCTGAAGCTATGTATACTTACTTCAAATCTAAATGTGATTCTGGCTGGGTGCAGTATTCTTGGTGAAGCATTCAGTTTGTTGAGTTTAGTCACTTATATCCCACCATTGCATTCTGGCCTTGAGCATTTCTTGTGACAGTTCTGCTGTAAATCTTAAGGATATACCTTTAAGTGTAATTTTCCTTTTAGATCTCTCAAATATCAGTTTTGGCATTCAGGCATAGAATAGTTTTATTGATTATAACAATTAATATAATTAAAACTGACCAAAATAAAATGTCTTCATTTAAAAATAATATTTAAAAATAAGTGAAAACAAAGTAAATTCTTAAAGTAAAAATTTATGAGTTCATCCTGATACAAGAAGTTTGGACACAGAAATCAGTGTTTCTTCATGAAGTCTTCAAATGTTTAATCTATAAAAGAGTAACTAACATTTTGGAAGTATTGACAAGAACTCAGTTTTCTTTTACTGGAACTCATTTAATGTTTTTCAAAATGTTCTTTTGCAGTAGTAATGGCTACAAGCTGGTGTTCACAGATGGTAACAAGGAGGAAACAAACAAGAGTCTTAATTTCTTCCCACAAGAATGTTTATAATATATAGACATTAGCGAACTGTAAGAACTAGTTCATTCCATTGAAATTTTTAGCTACAGAATAGGTCAGGAATATAGAGATTATTTCAGTGTATATTACCATTTTACAATTGAGTAAACATAAATCAAAGAATCAAGATACTTGGCAAGGCCAATCATATAGTTCTGGAAAGTTTTGGGATAGAATTCATATCTCCTGAGAAAATATTCAGTGCTTTTCACACATCAAATATTTCATTATATATAATCATATTTTAGCATAATTATCAGGGCTTATTTCCTATCACTTTAATCTAGACTATTTAGAATGTCCTAAAATCTCAGATACTTCATAATACAATATAAATCATTTTAATGAGAACCAAGAGTCCTTCCTTCTTTTGGTGTAAACCTTTTTTTTTTTTTGTTCTTGGGCCACACCCATCTGAGGCTCATGGGTTACTCCTGGCTATGCACTCAGACATCGCTCCTGGATTGGGGGAACCATATGGGATGCCAGGGGATCAAACTGCGGTCCATCCTATGCTAGTGCTTGCAAGGCAGACACCTTACCTGTAGCGCCACCTCTCTGAACCCTGGTGTAAACCTTTGACTTTTCATTGTGAAACTACTCATACTTGACTTTCATCCACAGAAATTAAGTCATGTGGGGAAGAGAGGCTGATTCCTGGTGCTAAAAGTAAAATATCTCTATATAGAGCTGCTTTCCTCATACCTATTACTGATTATTTATTTATCCAATCAATAAATAACCTTTAGGTATAAACCATTTGGTTTGATTTTTGTTATCCCAGATGAGAGATCCCACTATAACAATTTATCATTCTACTTGGCAGTAACTTTACCATTCCATTACAATATCCATACTTTCTCTCTAAAAAGTTCTCTGTTGGAAACACATGAAAGAGTTACATTAAATTATTATCTCTATGTCAAACACATAAGCTACCTGGTTTTAAATAGAACTGCCTTAATGTCCATTAGTCCATTATGGCAATCATGTGGACCAATAGTTAAATATCAAATTAATTAAATCATTCAATCTAGACCCCTGGAAAAAAATCACTGGACAGATTCTTGTTTCATGGAATCTAGCAATTTCTTAGGGAGATATCATTAAACATAAGACAAAAACAACCTAAAGAAAGATTGTTTAAGACTTTTGAACAAGCACCGCCAAAAGCAAAAGGGAGGTTCCTTCTTGTCTTTCTGGAACTCTAGGAAGGCCAGTGCAACTGCCAGTACAGAAAAAAGATTCATAGAGGTTGTATCACATTCTATTTCTATCAACCTCTGAACACTTTGTCTTCTACAAATAACAAAAAGAAACAAGAGAAGTCTGTACCATTATAATTACCATTACCATTTGCAGAAGCAAATGACTTTATCTGATTTGCATTTTGAGAGTCCCTTCAGCTAGGCTATGGCCCTTGAGTATAGGTTGAGGGTGGAAAGGGGAGATCAATTTGGCAGAAGGTGATCTTCATAGGTGCTCAGCTCTATACTCAGCTTCTAAATTCTTGTTGCAAGGAAATTGGAGCATTGAGAATTATTCCTAAGATGCAGGAAATACACAAGTACTTAGTGACTTCATGGCTGACGCCACTGGGGCAATTCAAAGGGGAGCCAGGCAAGGCCAGTTCCCTTCCTGCTCTGGCAAGTTCTCCTCCTGCTCTACAGAAGTCTTGGTGCTGCACTCTTAGATCCACCCTACCAGTGCCTCCAAGCCTATGGCCCAGCTTCACCACTTCTCCAATCATCTCTTCAGAGACTCCTAGTAGCCATCAAACACTACACATTTGCTGGTTTCATGGCTGACACTACCTGACTATTGAGGTTACCTGATATTTAAAGTTTAGGGAAAAAATCTGCAAAAGAGATGGAAAAAGACTAATAATAAAGGAGGAATTGTCAGTGAAGTTCAAGGAACAACCTTGTCAAATTACTGATAATTAGAAATGGATAGTTAGATTTAACAATTCAGAGGTGATTGGTGAAGAGTGGAAGTGAAAATCTTGATGCTGGTTTATTAGTTCACTGTTTTCAAAATTAGTTATTGAGTATGTGTATTATGCTAATTCCTAGGGATCTAAGGTAAATAAAAAGGATTCACTACTGCCTTCTTGAAGTTTAAGTATTCTTTATTTTATTTTTGTTTCTGTTTTTTGTTTTTCAGTCACATCTGGTGAGGCTCAGGAGTTACTCCAGGCTATGCTCTCAGAAATTCCTCCTGACTTGGGGACCATATGAAATGCTGAGGGATCGAACTGCTGTCTGTCCTAGGTTAGCGTCTAAGGCAGACACCTTATCCCTTGCACCACCTCTTTGGCCCTAGGGTTTAGGGAATTCTAATAAAATGTTTTTATGCAGAGATATTCTCCATTACACCCAATTATATGTGTGTACATGTATGGTAGGAAGAGAGGAAACAAGAAAGACATATTCTGAGGGAAATTTACTGCAAAGATCACACAAGAGAGCAGTCTCTACTTGAGTTAAAACTTTTTAATTGTTATGTGTTTTATGAGCTGAAACGTCCCTTATTTTTAAAAAGGGGTTATTGTTTGGGAGGGAGTATTTGAGGAGGTGCCATAATTTGATTTTAATCTGATTTTATCTCTGTGGTGCATAGATAGTTTAATTGCTGGTTTTATCAGCAACTAAAATATAAATAGTTAAAAAATAACACATTGCTTTCATATAGGCAGGATTATTTCCATGGACTCTCTGCTTAATACAGTGGTATTTATTACTCTCCAGGATCCAGGGCTTGCAAAAAATGTTTGTTCACTTAAATCATTTTTGACAAAATCATTTAAAGCAATTTCTAAAATCCTAATATTTTCTTGGCATAATGTTCTGTGCAAATTAAACAATTGAAACTGGAATAAATTTTAAATGCCAACATTTTATTGATGCATTATAATATAGTTTTTAAATATTAGATTCATGTAATTTCAAAAAGAAAGAAGATAGTAAGTTAAAATAATTAGTAAGTAAGGGAGATGTTAGTTAGAAAATAAAAATGTTAATAAATTTGAAGATACGTTTATGTAAATAAGAGATAGCTTATAAAATATAAATAGACTTTATACTTTCAGATATATTTAAATAGCACCAGGGCTTTCCTATTTGATTGTATGGAAACACAATGGTGGGGAAAGGAGATATTCTGTCAGAAGGTATGGTGTTAGAATGTTGAATGTATAAAACCTTATCATTAACAAAATTGTACATCACTATAACAAAAACAAATCTATAAATGAGTGTTCTTAAGCCTTTTTTTTAAAGAGTTGTATAATTTTTTAATTTAGTCAATGAGATTTTCCTGCAAAAACTCCCTTCAGAAAATTTTTTTTTGTTTTTGGCCTTGTCCTAAGAATATTATTAATGAGCGACCGGAGAGATAGCATGGAGGTAAGGCATTTGCCTTTCATGCAAAAGGTCATTGGTTCGAATCCTGGCACCCCATATGGTCCCCCGAGCTTTCCAGGAAGCGATTTCTGAGCATGGAGCCAGGAGTAACCCTGAGCACTGCTGGGTGTGACCAAAAAACAAAAAACAAACAAACAAATGAATATTATTTATGAGTATCTGAATATGACTTACTTTCTCATTTAGAAATCTGAATCTAAGTGATTTGTATCCTAAATATGGGCTATTTGTGAGTGCATCTTATTGAGCATCTGTCAGGAACAGGAAAAGAAGTGAAGTTATTACACATTCTTTAAAGAATTGGTTAAATATTTGGAGGACTATAAATGCTATATTTTAATGCATAGCATATTTAATATAAATCATATGCACAAAGTAATAAAAGCATGAGAAACAGTATAAAATCAGAGAGCCCAAATAAATTTCATAACATAGTTTGGCTTGAAGAACTTACAATAACCAAGCATAATAAATCTCAAGTGGCTATGCTGTTCAGCACATTTAAAATAAGTTTTTATGAAAATGTTGCCTTAAGAAATTAGTGTCTAGTATGAAAACATCTTAGTTATGTCAACTTTTTATTGGGAATATTCTCTCTAAAAATATCATTTTCAGGAGTATTGTTTAAAATAGAGTTTATTTCTGCACTTATCGGAACACCAATATAGGTAGTTTGCTAGTTAATAAAACAACATTTTGCCACACTCATATTAGATTTGTGGGGAGGAATCACAGAACTATCTTCTCTTTGTGTCATTGTGATTATTAATTCATGATTGGCAGGACAATCTGTAAGGTCAGAGTGCTAATAGAAATGAGTGAAAAATGGCACTGTATACACTACCATGTGTATTTATTTCTCTGACAAGATGGATGTAAATCAGAATATGAAGAGTATTATTTATGATTTAAATGATAGTCACTTTCAGTTGTTGCATTTGACTGCTTAGGAAGTTAAACAAAATTCTTTTTCATGATTAATACTGAGAAATCCTTCTAAATTTTATTTCTCAGATTTCAAGGACTGGCTTGCACAAAGTGAAATAAGAGAGGAGAGTTGGTGACTCAGATAATCACTCTGACTTCAATCTTTCTAATTTCAATCATAGTATTGTCCTTCAGTTTTTAAAAATTGTATTATTAGTCTTGAAAATACTACATAAGATAAATTTACAGCTTTAAAAAATTAGCCTGACACATGGTTAGATAGGTGTTATTAAACAAATTATATCCATCTATTTGCTCCATTAAGTTTCTTTTTTTTAATTTTCTTTCATAACAAAATGAGATTGATCTGCCTACTTTCCTTTTCCTTTAGCTGGGCACATTAAAACCCAACCAACAATCATATTTCTTATTTCTCAACCTTCTATTGAATAGCCTTCAACTTTATGACTAAGTACAGTCTAATCAGTAAAATGGGAGCAGAAGTGCTATTTTTGATCAATTTTTAGAAAAAGGCAAGTTGGCTACTTTTTTGTTTGTTTGTTTGTTTGTTTTGGGGGCACATCCTGTGATGCTCACGGATTACTCCTGGCTATGTGCTCAGAAATCACTCCTGGCCCAAGGGTCCATCCTAGGCCAGCGCTCCAGCCCTGAAGTTGACCACTTTTTATTCTATTTCTTTTCCAATGACTGGTATAATTGCCTTATTCTTTTGTTGTTAGCTATTAGTTTTGAACAGCCATATCCTTTGGTACTTGGACATCATTAAATAACCCAAGGCCTTACATAAACAAAACATGTGCTATACAAATTATACCCTGGCTTAGTCTTTAAAATGAAATTCATATATTGTGAATGTCAATGTCATTCTGTCAAACTGTAATTGCTTCCTTTGAAAATAAAATGGATGAAATACATGCCCAATGTTGTTATGCCCTGGTATTTTGAGTTTGTTTTTAAAAACAGTTCTATCTATACCCACAATAATATTATTAAAGGTCATGCAAAGAAAGTTCTGAAGTCA
>PVKC010009831.1:0-26366 GCA_004027635.1 Crocidura indochinensis | reverse complement strand
ACGTCTTCCACACACAAATCTTTTACTGTGCCATATTGTTTTCTGGCTCCAAATTCTGCATGACAGACCAAAGTAAATAAATTGTCCAATACCTTTTGTTTCCTGATTCACAAGTTTCTACCAATCCAAATATATGTGATGGAATGAAAGAATGAGGGAATGATGGGATAATGGAATGAGGGGTGATGGAATGATGAAATGAAGGGGTGATAGAATGGTAGAATGAGAGAATGATGCAATGGTAGAATGAGGGGACAAAGGAATGAGGATGAAGGAATGAGGAGATGAGGGGACAAATGATGAAGGATGAGGATTGAAGGATGATGATATAAGGGGACGCCAGAATTATAGATGATGGAATATTGGATGATAAGATGATGGGATGAGGGAATGAGAAGATGATGAAATGAGGGGCTGATGAGAATGGGGGGTGATGGGTTGGTAGGATAAGGGGATGAATGAAGAATGGAATGATGGAATGAAGGGTTGATAAGATGAAGATAAGATAAGATGATGGAATGATGAATGATTTGATGATGGAAGATTGGATGATAAAAACACATCACTGAATGAGGCCAGCACCCAGTCCTGTGGCTATGGAAAGTGAGTAAACAGGAAACATGGATCACTGGGATCTTGTGTTTCTGGGGATGGAGTTCTGGGAAAACTGCTTGGAATTATGAAAATTGTATTAGTTCAGGATGCTACAAAAATTTGGGATGGGAAGGCTATACAGAAGTGTCTCACATCTGGAGAAGGGGAAGTCCAAGGGTAGGATCTGGCAGTAGCTGGTCTCAGGACAAAGTTCACTTTGCTCTGGTCACTGTCCCTCTGAGCATATGCTAGGCCACGGGGCCACCATAGAAGGCTGCTAATCCTATCATATATAATAATCTCCCTTTCCAACTCAATCCTTACCCTCCTCCTCAATGCTTCCCTCCAAACATCACTGGGCAGTTCTGGTTTTCACTTAACTTGGGGACACACCGCTGAGACCAAGACAGGGACAAGGAACTCATCAGGAGAGAAGAAAGAAAGAGGCAAGGACAGAGAAAAATGTGGGTGTGAACAGGGAGACAGAGTCAGGCTGATTGGACTGTTCACTGTGCACATAGCCTTGAGTACTGCCAGACTATGCCACAGAGGTAGAGAAAAGAGGAAGGACAGGCACTAAGTGGATCATGAATTAGAGTTCGTGCCTATCCTAGAGCTAATCCCTCCATCCTTGACTACATTGGCTGATTCTCATCTGCATTCTTGTTGGCGATGACCTGAGTTTCACTGTCACAGGAATCTGAAACCGTTACTCAAATTTCTAGTTTCACCTTCAAGAATTTCCACTTACCGTACTTTTTCCAAAATCTTAACACTGTACTTAGAATGCTTCCATTTTCTTACATGGAAGAAAGATGCAATGACATTTAAATAAGCAAAAGACGCTTGGGCCATTTTTTAAAGCACATCTATGGATGATGAGAAGCAATTATTCTCTCTAGCTGAATGATTCACACTTTGATCTAGGTCCAAGGATATAATATCTCTTGACAAATGAATCTCTGTTTTCTCATGGAGAGAAATCCTGAGCATTGAAATCTGCTTTTCTCTGAGCTTCAGTAGAACCTGGAGGCCATGCTGAGGAAAAATGGACATTTGCATGGTTCCAAAACCCTCACCCTTGCATGTGGACTGCCCTGAATCTTATTAAAGATGGAGTGAAACACATATGTTACTAGCCTGGCCCCTCTCTGCCATGACCCTGGCCTGATCTTCTGTACCACATACTACCCTCTGAGGACCACTAGGGGGTCACTCTTGAGTGTTGCTGGTCCTGCCCACTGCTCTCTTTCAGGGACTGATTTTGCTGAGGGTTCCCTAGGGTGCTTATTACAGTAGGAGCATTGTGTCTAGAGACCTGGGGTTAATGGTCCAGGATGGACATTCAGACAAGGCCCTAAATTGTGAGGCCCAGGATGGCTTGCAGAATGCTGGTCTTCACTCAGATTAGTACCAGCACAGGCGAGGATGCAAAGGGCAGCAGGATTATCTAATCCAGCACTCAGGGAGGAGTCATCATACTGAAAGGGTCACGTGTCTCCATCAGAGCTGAGTGGCAACTGCCAGAAATTCTTCCGATGCAAAGGTTGGCATAAGGGACAAATCCCAGAAGGCAGCAATCCAGGAAGAAACTTTGCTATCATTTAGCACACAGATGGTCAGCACTAGACACAGTCCTGGGAAGATGCCTGTAAACCAGAGTTAACCCATCTGGCCTCTGAGGTACAACCCTGATCTTTTTTAGCTCTCTCTTTGAAGGGCTCATCGCTCATGACACCTCTACCATAGGTCAGCTACACACAGGTGAATATACATTTTACACACTAACATGTAAGTGCCAGCCATGGGATTCTGACCAGGCAGAACTTCTCTTAACTTGGAGGCAAGTTTAACACGGAGGCTTTATTTCTTTTTAAATCAGCATTTCCGCCATCTTTTATATTTAATTTTGGGAAAAACATAACAAAAACAAAAACCATAACTCCCCATGGCTCTGATGTTTTGGCTTCTGAGTTTGCAGAAACATGCCAATCAGTCCAGCCCTGTTTCCACATTCCCTTTGGTCAGGAAGAAGAGATTCAGAGGCAGCCTCGAGCCTCCCCTCCTGGCTGGCAGTGGGGCCTCTTTCCCATCCATCCGATCACTTGCTCTTTGCAGATCTAAGGCTGCTGAAGTTGTAACGGCACTCTGCGGGCCTTTCGTGAAAATAATTCACATTTGCAACCAAGCCTGCAGACGCGGTAGCATGGCAGCATAAAGACTTCAGCACCGAGAGGCCCCACATTTAACAGCAGTCCTTGAGGACTAGAAAGCCCCATCGTCCTTCAAAGAGACCAGTTTCATTAATGCGTCTCTAAAAGCAGGCGTCTGAGCATCTGGAATAGGAAATCGGCCTGTCTTTAAATGCTTATTTTTCCTCTGAATACAGGATGACAGGTTGCCTTTCCCTCTGAATCCTTCAGCAGAGTCTGCTATCAACCGCTGCAGGCCTCGCTCTGTCTCTGCAAATTAGTGGAATGTCAATGAGCCCGGACCATGGGAAATGGCACAGAGCGCCAGTCTTCAATTTGCATCTACATTTTAGGGACCTTGTATTCTGCACAACATGTTCAACGGACACATATCTGCATGAAAATGGCTCTCTCCTCTCTCTCTACATATTTGCATGAACATGAGTCTCTTCTCTCCTCTCTCTCCCCCTCTCTCTCTCTCTCTCTCTCTCATCAGACCACCTAGAAATGCTTGTAAAGGGTGGTAGAGGGACAGTGCTTGCTTCAGCACTGCCCATCAATGTTACTGTTGCATGAGCTTTTCTGGAACTAAGACTGAGAAAATAAAGGTGACCCCTTCCTGGACTGGGGTGGCCATGTTGTTCTCAGGGCTGGAATTCAGCTTTCTCTGCTATCAACTCTCAGAGACACTTGGAGGGGAAGAAATGCTAGTGGGCTGTCATGAAGCTTAAAATTCAGAATGAAGTTCCAGATTGGGGAGTCACACCTGCTTCTAGCCCTGCTTCTGACACGGTGAACTTAGACCCTTCCCCAGGCCTGACAGCAGCATTACAGGTGCCTTGCATGGAGGTTGCAGCTAGAGCAACACTCCTGACATGGCAGAGAAAAACAGAGATGCCAGTGGGAGTTTATTTTCTAGAGGGCTTTGGAGCCAACTCAGGTCCCTGCAAAAGTTGGCGCTTATCTATCAGCATCAGGGGACTTGTGCCATTGAGGGACCGAACTTGGGTGGGGGTACGGTGAGCCCCTTCTTCTCTGGCTGCCTCCTGGGTGGGATAACTTTTTTCTGAAATTCTTTAATGGTGAGGCTTGTTTCACAAAAGGAAGGCCGAATTGTCTTTTAGGGGGATCAATAATAACCGTTTCCTCCAGGGCTTGTTACAAGGAGCACAAAAGTGCTACAGAACAAAGAAACTCCAAACACAGGGCCTGGTTGCAGGACAGGTCTGTGCTGGCTGGAGATCCACGGAGCATGGCCATGCCTGTGCCACGGGGACAGAGTGGATGGACACACATTCAGATGTCAGACTGTCAGTCAGATGAGTATACTAGGCCCCACATTCCTTCTCTCAGATTCAGATTCAGTGTCAGAGCCACTGGCTTCAGGACACATTCACAGCACACCCACTCTGTGTGTGGCTTTTACCTTTTTACCTGCAAGAATCCACCTATGCAGACCTGCATTGGAATTGCACAAACTGCAATGAAAAGAAAAGACCCCCAAGTTGTTCTTTTATTTATTTATTTATTTATTTATTGGATTTTGGGCCACACCTGGCGGTGCTCAGGGGTTACTCCTGGCTGTCTACTCAGAAATAGCTCCTGGCAGGCACAGGGGACAATATGGGACACCGGAATTCAAATCAACCACCTTTGGTCCTGGAACGGCTGCTCACAAGGCAAACGCCGCTGTGCTATCTCTCTGGGCCCGACCCCTAAGTTCTTAATGCCATCCTTAGAAAGAAAGAGAAACCTGATACCAACCAACAATAGCTAAAGTGTGAAAAAGTTTCACCGGGACCATGGAGAATGACTCGGGTTGGTCAGACTGGCATGTCTGGAACCGAGTCAGTCTCATGCCAATAAACTTTTGGGGTGTGGTGAGGCCTTCTTGTAATCAGGCCAAAGATTTTTTTCTTTTTTCCCCATATTTTTCTGGGCCTATGCAAACAACAGTGATTGCCACTATCACACCTTTACTTTATTTTGTTTTTTACTCTTATCCTTTAAGGAAAAAAAAAAAACAATTTACTGAACTTAAAAACAAATAACTATAGTAGAATGCCTGTCTGAAATACAGAGGATGGGAAAGGTGAGGGGGGAATGTTACGCTGGTGAAGGGGAGGTGCTCTGTTTGTGACTGTAACCCAATTATGATCATGTTACTTAAATAAAAAATATATTAAAAAAAAAACAAACAAAAAAAAAGAAGAAAGAAAGAATGGGGCTGGAGTAAGAGCACAGTAGGGAGGGTTGTTTGCCTTGCTCGTGGCCAATCTGGGTTCAAATCTCAATAACCCATATGGTCCCTGAGCACCACTAGAAGTTTTTCCTGAGCCATGAGTAAGCTCTGAGCATTGCCAGTGTAGACTACAAAACAAGCAGACCAACAAAAATGGGCCATTAAGTTTCTGACTTCAAACTACACTATCAATCAATTCATAGTGATCCAACGGGCATGGTAGTATCATTAAAGTAAGCACATGTATGAGTGGAATAGAACTAGAGATCTAAAATTGAAACCTCAGTTGGATAATTTTTAACCAACGAATCAAGGTACTGGGCCAAATTGAACCCAACAGGCATGGTCAACCCCACCTACCACATCTTCCCACTTGTCCATAAACACAGCTAGGTTCTCAAAGTGCTGGAAGACTCAGTGTGTGGGTAAACCAACATCCCCCAGAACCATTACAAGAAACACAATTATGTGAAAAAGTTCTTCATTCTCAAATCTCCAGAAATCTTGACACTTAATTTGCCTTGATGTGAAAGTATATTTTTACTATGCGTTGGTGTGACCTAGTAATATATTACAGTTCGCTTCCTCTTTCCTAATTAATGTTGTCACTGAAGAGATCTGGAAATGCATCTTGATGTTTTAAATGGTGGGTCCAATATGGAAGTACCTCAGGCTACTCCTGGGCTTTCTCCCTTTTAGAAGCCCCAGGGATCTGGTTCCTGGTGCAAGAAACATCCCCACAAACATTATCCACTCAGACTTGCACTAGATTTGATGTTCTGTCTCTGTGACTCTGGGTGCTCAGTGGGCAGGAACTGGGATCAATGCCAAGCATGGCCGCCCACATCTGTCACAGCAACATTGATTCGCCTTCAGGCAGCAATTATACTTCAATCTCATTCACCCTTTCTCCAGTGATACACGCGGCCTGGAGGAGCTGGCAGCTGGAAACATGGACAGTCTCTGCTGCTTCTACCAGCCAGGCACTTACTCCCATGGCCCCCCATGCATTCAGAGACTGGGACAGCAGGCAGGGTGGCTTGTACTTAGCATGTGCTTGGCTCACATTCACCTTGTAAAATTGGGTCACTGTGGAGGTGACTGCTCGAGACCTGTTGTTCTTCATGGTGAGTTCCTCAGAAAACTGTCAGAACCTCTCTTATTGCATGTCAAAGCTAAAACACATTCTGGACAGACATGGCATTCAGGGCTCCTCACTATTTGAAAGGAGCAAGTTTCTATTTGGTGGGGTCTGGCAGGTGATTTTTAGGGGAGCTGAGAATGCTTATACATTGACTCACGGAAATAAGAACTGGTGCTCCAATATACAGGCACGCGCGCGCGCGCGCGCGCACACACACACACACACACACACACACACACACAGATGTGCTTTCCTTTACACTGTATTTGTGCTCCAGAAAACAGTGCAGGCTGTGGGGATAGTCCCTTTCCTATGAATAGGCTGGGGCCAGAGTTCTTGTCACTGTTATGGGCCCAACTGGCATTGCTCTGGTTCACAGTCATGGCATTGCTGAGCCAATTCTTTGGGCACTGTGGGAGGTGCTCTTCTAAACCTTGTCATATCACAGGAGACAAGAGAGTCAGGATAGGTGGAGAGCCTGTGAAAGATGCACCCAGATTGCAAACGCACATCCTTGGGTGAGATTTAGTCAAGAGCTGACATTTAACCGTAGATCCATGGAGCTCTGTGACTTTTTCTAAGTTCACGGCTCCAGGACCAGACCCAACTGTTTTTCCTTACATCGAATGTCTAAATAGGGCAAAATCTGAGATGGAAAAAGAGTCTCCAAGAATTTCTGCTTCCAGGGCAGGACAGGAGTACGCTGGAGGGAGTCCAGGCCAGATCCCTTAGGAAGACAGGAAGACCCATCAAAGGGCCAGTGAGAGGACAAAGAGGCCCAGAGCATGGGTCCTAAGGGGTACATTTGCAGGCTTCAAAGTGCCCTAAATTACATGGCTTGTATTTCTTTCTTTCTTTCACTCCAAACCCATCAAAGGAGGGGGGAGAATCTAGGGTCCAAGATGGTTACTTAGGCATCTGCTGCCAGAATTAGTTCCATAGGATGGAGTTAAATAGACACTATACATTGGTTCAGCACTGAAAGAAAAACTTTACATGAATAACATGCCTTGGATGAACTAACAGTATAGAGCCATAATAAAACACAAAGAACAGTGACCTGATATGGGGGCACTGAATATTTGACACATCAAAGGGTTGAATCTTTAATGATTTACTTTATCAAGAGAGAACTGTTTTGGGTTACTGAGTCCTACCTATTCAGTATTCATTCTCCACCCTAGGGTGTGATCTGGTGATTGGATTACTGAGTCCCTCCCTATTTAGTATTTATTCTCTGCCCTAGGGGGTGGTCGGTTCTTGCTAATAAAAGGGCTGGGTTTCAGGAAGGCAGTATATTGATTCTCTGGTGTTATTTCACTGACCTTTCTGTTTCTTAGAAGTGAAAGACTTCTGTGCTGGAATTCCTGAACCCATTATTGCCCCCTTTCACAATGTGGATCATTTCCTGCTTGACATTTCCTTCTAGACCTACATCTTTCCAAGTCCTGGTTTTGGAGCCTGAGATTTCATTCACAGAACCACCAGCCTTGGACAGAACAGATGATTCCTATATGGAGAATTTATTGTTGTATTGAGGATTTGTTAGTACTACATAAACAAATAAGAGACAAACTTGATCTTTGGAAAATTCTAGAAAACTGCGGGAAGAATTACAAAAGCAAATTAGGAGATGATGAACTGCATACCTCCTTCTCTCTCTCTTTCTTGGTGCTATAGGCCTGCCCCCTAAACTCCAGAAAAAATAATATCAAACCCAAGTGTATACTACCCAGATTTCTAAGCAACAAAGGAAAACACTGACTAAATGGAAGTCAAAGAACTGGCAAGTTAACTAGATCAACAGCCCATGAGAAGAACAGTTTTGTGAAGTATATGTGTATCCTTCCAGAAAGGTTTCCATTGTTTGGGGCAGAGGGGGGCGATGAAGCAAAGGCAACAAGAGGATAAACATGCTCAAAACAAGCTTCCTGTGAGGGATTATGTGTGCAATTTGCTTACTGTTTATTTTTATGTTTTGATGCCCCAGGGATTGTGATAGGGTATATTTTGGGTCAGAAGAGGAAAGGGAGAAGCCCATAATTCTTCCTTTCCTGGCTTTTGGAAGGCTTTTTAAAGGATTTTTCTAAAGTTAGAGCTGAAAGCTGAGCTGACCAAAAGAAAGTCTTAATATAAAGGAAGATGAGCCTCAAATATAGATGAACCATACCCTTCACGAAGGATGCTGGCTCCATGCTCCCATTGCCAGCTCTTGGCATTACTTATGAGAATGAGCCAGAATGAACCAGCCCTAGACTTTCAACCTACTACAGGCAAGGAAAAAGGGTTCTGGGAAAAAGAACTCATTCCTGACTCTGACTTGGAAGTCAGAGCAACTCATGACATTCCTCTCAACTCATTGTCTCTGGGTAGAAGCATTGACTTGAGATGAAGGAAGGAAGAGTTGAACTCATTGTCCTAGTTGTGACAAGCTGGGCTTATCTTAGTATAATGGATGAGATGAGGGAGAGGGGCTTATGTCTGAGGCCATCTTCATTTGTTCCTGCACAGCAGCAAGAAACATCAGGCTCCCCAAAAGGAGGCAGAAGCAGAGAAGCAGAGAGAAACGAGCCCTGGTGGAAGAAGAAACTAATGAGCAGACCCTCCCGCTTCCATGCTCTCATGCATGCCTCTCACTTCACCAAGCAGCTTAATGACCAGAAGGGCCTATGTTGCCTCACAAAGCAGAATGTGAGTGAAGGTTATTGGTCAGAGGTGAGGACTTGTTCACAGGAGCCAATGAGCTCCCAGAACCTACTGATGGAAGCACAGGGAGGACCCCGCTGAGCTGTTTGATTTTAATTGAGTAGACACCCTGAACTTTCCTTATGATAATTCAGCCTCCAACATTATCAGGGTGTACAGAGAAGGGGTCAGGGCTTAGGAGAGGGCTGAGAGAGGCTGCTGAGGGAACAAGGTCAATAGGCACAAAGGAGGAAAAGGAGGGAACAATGGTGCAGACTTACCTTTTCTGTTCACATCAAGACCCGAGGTCTGCTTCTGCATGAATCATTTGCCTGATTCATTCCCAGGTTCCATTTCTTACTAATGTGTAAAATCACCTCTAACTTCTGCCTTTCACACAGAAAGCTCCATATCAGCAGAGGCACGGTGAACTCTGTCGGCTCTTTTCCCATTCACAGACATACTCAATCCTTTGGTGCCTTTAATCTTGGCCGGGTAATGCCACACTCCTGTAATCTCTTGTGGAAAGCTGAAAAATATACATTCAATTACACCAACCTCTGTGTAGGAGCGAAGACGACATTTTACAAGCAGCAATCATTGTACCCCATTACTCTTTGGCAAGAATCCTGCAGGAGCAGGCATGACAGTGTGCAAGCAAGGAGAGGGAGAGCACAGTGGTCCACAGACAGACGGGATGTGGGAAATCACTTACAACTGCTGCCTTGTCCAGACAGAAATCTAAGTCATTCCTTTTACAGTAGGTACTGTGACACTATTGCCATTGAGTTACGTTTCTCAGTGTCCAAAATCAAACAACCAAAAACCAGAATGGGCTTCCCCGAGTCTTCCAATCCTATCTGTCACTTTGCCAGCTCTGTGCTTGGGACATTTAGATGCTCATCTCCAAGTGGAAAGAAATGCCTAGTATCTGTAAGATTATGGGAAAGATGGAATGATATGGTTGCAAAGTACTGAGTACTGTGCCTGGTAGAGGGTCACTACTCAGAAAACACTGCCTTCTACTTCTCTTTTTGTCCCTGATAATTCCAGCAATCAGTAGTGCTCCAGGTTTTTCTGATGCAAGTGCTCCTTATAGGCAGCTTAGGCTGGTAGGGTTCGACTGTGTCACCTCTCCTGGTCTTCCTGGTCTTGTGTAGTGTATGTGAGATGAAGAGGGTCAGGCAACTTCCCAGGGAGAAATGCCAGGATGAAGGAGTGGTCTATAGCAGTCTTCGGTAGAGCAGCCATTTATTTCCTTTGACACCTCTTTCATTTGGGGGAGGGGTAGAGGCTCCCAGTTGGTGTTTAGGTGGCCCAAGGATCCTTCTTGGTGATGCCAATTGAGATAAGGCCAAGGCTAGGGCCTTAGTGACCAGAGATGCTGGGGAAGAGCTTAAGAGGTCACAATGGGGCACAGGGACCACAGGGCTGTGCTGTCTTCCAGCCCCTGACTTTCTCAGCAGTTGGGGGATAGTGAATAATCATGAAATAAACTTACTTTTGCTTCTTTGATCATCTTATGGAGTGAGTTTTGTGGCCCTCAACAACACAGCTCAGAACTCAAACCAATGGTCTCATTGGGGGCACCTTGCCCCGCTGTGGGAAACCCATCTCTGCTGCCTCTGAGAAGTGCGATAGGTCATTTCTGGGACATGACATGGCTCTGTGGGCTTTGCTCTTCTCTTCTCACAAAACTGCTGTTATCTAATGTGCAGAAGAAAATGGATTTAAGCCTTTAAAAATATTCCTGGTTAGTGGTCAGTAATCCCTTCAGTAAACAATTGAATTTTCTGCTGAAGCGACAGGAACTCAGTCTGCTTGAAGAGTTTCATGTTAAACTGGGCTTAGCACAGGCTCGATTCGGGCATCACCTGATTAGAGAGGTCAGAGGGCAAGGATGCATGTGTGCTTGGCATATGGGAGCCGCCCCCCTCTGATGCCAGTGCCAACCATAGGCCCCTCTGCTGGCACCAATGGATGTAGTTCTGATGTCCCTGGGTACCAAAAGCCAGACTCCAATACTTAGAACTATCAGGCCTGATGCTGAGTATCACCCTAAGTGGCCTTCATCCCTGAGCCCCAGGACTTGAAATGTACCTCCAAATTCACAAAAATGTTGAGGGGGATGCTTCACCAGGTTGGAAACCCAAAAGTCCCACATTTCTCTATCGAAAATCTTGGTTATACTCTGGCATTGGTGAGGGTGAGAGAAAAAGTGAGTTATGGCTCTACCTACTTCTGTCTCCAGTGACTCAGGTTTGGTTCCTGAGGTAATTCTTTTCTAATTTGGGTTCAGAATTTGGAAATGAAAGTGACTCTTGTGCAAGCCAGGGCTGTGGCCCAGTGATGCTTGGTTCTGCAGATTGGAGAGAAAGCATTTTCTCACAATCACCGGAAATGCCTCCATATTTTAGCCTGTGTGCACGGGTCTGACCCATACCTGCCACCAGAGTGCCTGCTTCTCTCCATCAGTGAACCCACCACGAATGTGCCTGCAAAATGCCGCTGGCTACTCTTCATGGTGCTTCGTCTGTCTCTCCTCACAGTCATACCTCTTCACCCAGTGGGATAATACTGTTCATTTCTTTACATTTCTCTTATGTCTTCTTTTATATATTAGTCAGTGGTGGGTATTTGAGGTGCCTCTTCGGCTTCCTCAATCACTTTTTCTTCAGGGTGTCTCTCTCTGTTGCATCCTAGTAGGTCTGAACAGATTCTTTCACGAGCCTTGGATGACCTGCGAAGCTCCATCTTTTCTTCCCACCCATGGCCTTCCCAGTCTCATAAATTCAAGTTCAGGATGGCAATATGGTCACACCATTGTGGACATCTTCTTTAATGTATTTATATTTCTTTTTGCGTGCCAGAAATCATGCCAATCTTTTTTACATCCTGCTTAAATTTTTCCCCTCTACCTTGAAATCCTGAAGATAATGCTTTACATGACTTTAAACCAATTTCATTTCCAGATGAAAATCACCTTGAGCTGATTGTCAAACTCAGTCAAAGACAGATGCCAGCTTTTGCCCATCTCATCAGCAATGCTCACTGCAGCTTTTTGCTCTGCTCTGTGGCAATCAGGCCATCACTATTCATAAATATGGAGTCTGCCCTGGCCGGCTGTGTGTCTTTCTGAGCAGATTTCACACTTAGTGATTATAGCTCGACCCTTATTACCTGCAGCGCCAGCCCTGCCACCTTCTTCTTCAAGTGTGTCAAAGTCCTGCTCAGTCTTTCTTTTTATTTTCACGTGAACTTTTAAAACAAGCCTTTTCCTTTTTATACAGGCATCTACTGGAAATATTGATTTCACTGCCATGTATTTTTGAATCGAATTGTACTGTATTTCTCAATATGGGGCTTTCCATAACACAAAATGTTTCCCCATTTATGAAAGTTTTTCTATAACTTCTCTTAATATTTTATAACCTGCTGGAGAGGTATGCCTAAGATAATACAAAGAATAGAACTGTCAACTGAGACTCACATGAATTATAGATCTTAATTCAATAGCAAGTATTAATAATGACTCAAAGTATAAAGAAGATACAGACTGTCTATCTGATGGAATAGTACTCTGCCACTAAAAAATAATTAAAACCTACCCTTTGGGATAAAATCTATAGATCTTAATGGGATTATGTTCTGTGAAATAAGCAAGGAAGTAAAAGATAATTACTAGATGGTTTTACTTCCATGCAGAATATAAATAATGATTAAAGAAAAGCAACTGGAGGAAGCAAAGAAAACTTCTAGTCTCAGAGGAGAAAGATGGTAACTGTAAGAAAGGGGAGGGGCGGGGAAGAGAGGAAGGTCTTCCTAGTGGCCACACAGATAGGGAGATGTGAAGATAACCCCCGAACTTCCAGAATCCAAATGGATAAAGATTCCAAAGCAATCAGGCAGAATTTCTTCTGTGTTAAAGATGGAGAAAGGCCTGAGTTTCCCTTGGGCACAGTCAGGCCACAGCCCGGAAACTGTACATTTGTCTTACAACGTCCTCCAGTAGAAAACTAATTTCTTATAAATACCCAAAATTCTAAATAACACCCCAATTTTCACTCTTCTGGGAAATAAGGGACAGTGAAAATTCTCCCCACATCCAAGGACTTGTGAGATCCCAGACAGCAATAACACATATATCGAAGGACATATTTTAGGAAGGTCCATTCTACACATCATGTGAGACCTTTCCTCACAGCAAACTTCTAGAAGCCAAGGACAGCTGAGGACATCTCAGTAGGGAAGATACCTCCAAGTAAAAAGCGCTTCACATTTTGATAAGCAGCAGATGGGTCTTTAATTGAGAAATAACTTCCTTTACCCTCATATTGAACACATTTTTGAATAAAATCACATGTACTGAAAGGTACTGACTCTGTTAGGGCTTCCTTCTGTAGCAATCATGCCAATTACTGAGGAAAGGCATAGAGAGACTTCTATGTGTGCCTATCCACCACTGGTAGCGATGGAACCATCAAGATTTTAAGATAAAACATCCTTAATGGAGCATTGAAGAGCTTATTCATGGATGTGGAGCTTTCTCCAACCAACATGCTCACCACATGTAGCAGTTGGTAGTGAGAAGACTATTGATTGATTCCTAAAAAGCAAGTCTTTTACAGAATCATAAAGATGGGGGACTTGATTAAAGTAGTAAGTACCCCAGTAACAAAATGACTGATACTTCAGGTTAGCAGAGATCCCATGAACACAACTTAAGTGGCATGTTTGAATCATTCCTGCAAGTAAAGATCTCTGATGGCCAGACATGAGACCAGTTAGTTTTCAGTTTGCAACTGATCTCAGGGGCTCGTCAGTCTGTTCAATATGGCTTTGACTGGTATTCCTAAAATTCATGCTGGAGATGGCAAAAGAAACTGTCTGACATATCCCTGGAGGGATGGAAGAACAGGAACAAAGTGCAGGCAGTCAAGGAAATAGTCACTTGGGCAATTACGGAATGTGAGAAAAATAGCTTTTTCTCTTCCGTGGTGGAGAGCAGTGGAATTGCTCTTCTATTTTGTACATGATTCATCCCAAGTTCAGTCAAGAATCTTAGAGACTCATATTTATCTGTTTGCAAAAGTAGTCCCGCTGAAACACTTTATGAATATTTTGAAAGCTGTGTGTCTCGGAAGTATTTTTCCAAGTTAGGAAAGTTTAAAAAATGGCAAAAGCATCTTTGATAGTGACATTAGGGACCTTGTTAAAATCATCTCTCAGGGTTCATAACCTCTGCCACTACTGAGACTGTGGTGACTCCAAAGGCCTGTCTCCATCCCTGGTTGAGAGTGCTAGGGGCTCTCACCCACCAGGCACCCATGAGCTCAGCAGCCTTTCCTCACTGACACTCATGGGATTAGCATTCTGATAAAATTGTTATCTGTGGATGCTATTCATGTGGAGAATCAGAACAGGTAAGTTGTGGGTCTAGGTTTCCATACCTGAGTATAGTTTCCCAGGTAAAAAACTGGACTGAACCTAAACAGTCTGATTTTGAAAGCCAAGGGAAGACTTGGGTTTCATGTTTCCATGCTACTGTGGAATTGAAAGCCAGGTGGTCATGTGTATTAGAGGTGTGCCTACACTGTGACTGGAGAGATGGTACAAAGGTTGAAGTCCTTGTCTTGTACTAGATTTAAATGCGCAAGTGACTCAATCTCTGCTTTATTTGTGGAAGGAAGTACAGTGCAGAGGTGTGGTGAAGAGCTCAGACTTGGAGTCCAGGTCCAGGGTTCCAATCTAAGCTCTGCCATTTTCCAACTGGTGGGCCTTGGTTAAGTTACTCAACCTTTATTTCTTAAAAAGTAAACTGAGTTTTCCAATAATAATTACTTACTCATAGGGTGTTAATTACTCATAGGATAAAATGAACTAGATTTGTATGATATTTAGAGTACCTCCCTGTCGCCATGGGCAGGACTAATGGGTTTCTTGCCAAGTCTATAACAAAGTATTCTCACTATGTCTGCAGGTTTTTTTTTTTAATTATTTAAATACTGTGGTTATAAGTATGCTCATAATACAGTTGTTCTTTTCCCATTTACAAAGTTGTTCATGACTGAGTTTCAGTCACAGTGTCCAATACCCTTCATCAGTACACATTTACCACCATCAATATCCTCAGTTTTCTTTCCATCCTCTCTCCTGCCTGCCTCTGTGGCAGACATTTATCTTTCCTTTCCCCCCTCTCTATTTCTCTCTCCCCTTTTCATTTTTAGACACTGGTTTTCAATATTATGCTGAGCAAAATGAATCAGAGGGAGAAGAATAGACATAGAATAGACATAGAATGTTTGTACACTTTGTGGAATATTAAAAAACTATATCAGGTAGTAATATCCAGAGATATAATCGCAAAGCACATTGTGTCTATTTTTTTGCATTAGCACAAAACCTTGAGAACCTCTGGTCTGGTCAAATACACTGGCACCTTGCATGACTATTTCAAAGACCTATTTACATTCCCCAAGGTTATTATTTGCAAAGAGCTGCAACTCTACAGTCAAGAATTTGTGTGCATGTGACTCGGGCTTAGATGCTGAATGGAAATCAATGAACAATGATACGATCTCTGGCAATTAACGTTCAGTGTCAAGGCCACATGACAAACTCGATCTAAATATAATGGGCAAAGAAAATTGGAAGGGAATACATCTTTTTTTAAATGCATCACTTAACTGCTTCTCTTTTTATGCCTGAACAATCATATCATTATTCTCACAATGTTTCATTAACCCAGTTTATATAGGTTCTTCTCTTATATATGTGTCTATGTTCCTCTAGCTGCCCACACATGCAATCAACTAAAATTTTCTCTCATCAATTTAAGTTTTCAACTCAGGTTCTACATTAATGGCTACTTTTCTTCTCAAGGAGAAACTAGTATATGTCCTGAATGCCATCAGGACTCAGCCATTCTTCTGTAGAGGCCTTGGCACTCCTGGGAAACCACAGATGACAAAGCTGTGAGAGAAATCTCTCCTCTTCAGGAAAGTGGGGAAGGAAAGTGCTGGGGTCAGGTAGAAGGATTCTAGCATAGCCAATAAGAAAACAATGAAAGGCAGGAAAAGCAAATCTTTTCAGAAGAAAAAAATCACATCTCAGACAGATGACAGAGTCTAGGGAATTTCTGTAAAAATCACTTCCTACAATTGAGCATATATGCAAACCACAACTGCCCAACTGGAAGCAGAAAAACATTCAAAGCATAGGTCAAACATAAGCATGCACATTACTCGTTTGAAAACATTGAGCATGTCTTCCAGGTTGTGTTAACAAATCCTGAATCATGAGCAGGAACTCTGTGAGGGAACTCCTGTGAGGGAACTTTGTGGACAAGAACCTCAAGAAAATGAGGAACAGGCTGTGAGAAGGAAACCCCTTTCCTGGCAGAGGGGCCTGTGGTTAAATATCCAGATGAGAAGGTGGCCATTCTCAGGTGGCAGAGCAGTGAGGATACCCAGGTCTGAAGCAGAAGGAATAAAGGGGAGAATGGAGGAAGAAAGAGCGAAGAGAATCAGAACCACACACCAGCCAGGATTCTAACCTCAAATATAACCTGAAGGTAGGTCACCAGGGAAAGGGCGGAGATGGAGAAGAACAAATTAGGGAACATTAATCAATGAGCAGGAATGACTACATGAAAATCATATAAAGGAAGACACCAGAGGCAAAACTAATCTTTTAGCTATGATTAGAATCTAAAGTAGGGGGGCCGGGCGGTGGCGCTGCAGGTAAGGTGCCTGCCTTACCGTGCTAACTTTGGACAGACCACGGTTCGATCCCCCGGTTCCCATATGGTCCCCCGTGCCTGCCAGAAGCGACTTCTGAGCGCATAGCCAGGAGTGACCCCTGAGCGTCACTGGGTGTGGCCCAAAAAAAACAAAAAAAAAAAAAAAAAAAAAAAAGAATCTAAAGTAGGTTATCAGAAGGGCTGATCCACTAAGAACATACAGAAATATCTATCACAGATATACCAAACAACACAGATGCACACTATCTGGGAACTAACTGTAATTGAATTAAATCCAGAGAAATGAATATAGCCACAAACACAGATGAGATTCTTCTCTCAAGAATTGACAGGGCAGCTGGACACAATGGTATCAAGCATATAGAAAACTCAATAGCCAAGATGTTTAGGGGGTCAGGAGATAGCATGGAGGTAAGACGTTTGCCTTTCATGCAAAAGGTCATCGGTTCAAATCCCGGTGCCCCATATGGTCCCCCGTGCCTGCCAGGAGCAATTTCTGAGCATGGAGCCAGGAGTAACCCCTGAGCACTGCCGGGTGTGACCCAAAAACCAAAAAAAAAAAAAAAAAAAAAAAAAAAAAAGAAAAGAAAAAAAAGATGTTTGAATAGTTAGAGAACACTTCATCTAATAACAGATTCATAGATATACTTTCTTCTCAAGTGCTGCTGAAACAATACAAAGTCAGCTCAATTTCATTGTGTCATTAAAAAAAAATAACCCACATACTAACACATCCAGGGTAATTAAAATCATACAGACAATGTGTGCTCTGACTATGACGGGACTAAACTAGAAATCAATAGAAGATAAACTTCCAAACATCTGAAAACTAAAGAATGAACATACCATTCAATTGTCCACAGATCAAAGAAAAAGTTTCAAAGATGATTAAAAATGTATTAAACTGAACAAACATGAAAATACAGAACATCACAATTACAACTTACAGGTACCACTGAAGAACATTTAAAATGAAGTTATATATAATATAAAAGAATTATAATTATTATATAGAATTAGATATTATGTTTTTTTGTTTGTTTTTTTGGCCACACTCGGTGATGCTCAGGGTTTACTCCTGGCTATGTGCTCAGAAATCGCTCCTGAGTTGGGGGACTATATGGGACACTGGGTGATCAAACCATGGTCCTTCCTAGGCTAGTGAGTGCAAAGCAGACATCTTACCTCTTCTGCTACCGCTCTGGCCCCTGAATTAGGTATTATGATACAAAAAATGCTACAAGCATATATGTTCACTGGAATGTCTCAAAAATTTAAATGTCCATGTTAAGAAACTAGAAAAGTATAAAACCAAATTAAGTGGGATGAAGTATTTCATAAGAATAACAGAAATTGGGGCCAGAGAGATAGCATGGAGGGTAAGGCGTTTGCCTTTCATGCAGAAGGTCATCAGTTCGAATCCCAGCATCCCATATGGTCCCCCGAGCCTGCCAGGAGCGATTTCAGAGCATAGAGCCAGGAGTAACCCCTGAGCGATGTCGGGCGTGACCCCCCCCCAAAAAAAAAACCACAAAATAAAAAAGAATAACAGAATTAATGAGAATCAAAAACAGAAGAAAAAAGTTAATGAAACAGACTTGTTTTCTTGAAAAGATCAATAAGATTAACCAAGCTCCTGCAAGATACACAGAATAGAAGGAAAAGATAAAAACAAAGACATAAGGGCCGACGTGATAGCACAGTGGTAGGGTGTTTGCTTTGTATGAGGCTGATCCAAGATGAACCGTGGTTCGATCCCCAGTGTCCCATATGGTTCCCTGAGCCAGGAGCGATTTATGAATGCATAGCCAGGAGTAACCCCTGAGATTCACCAGGTGTGGCCAGAAAAACAAACAAAAAACAACAAAAGCTCACACACAAAAACAAAAGACCTAAGAATGAAAGCAGGAATTCTATATAGAACTTGTAGCTAAAGATGTAGATAGAGAACTGCTAGATATAGAGAGATTAATGATTAGGAATAATCGCTAATGATTAATGATCAGGAGTAATCCTTGAATATAGTCAGGAGTCAGACCTGAGCACAGTGCATATGTCTCCCACCCCTTAAACTTGAAAAATAAATTTTACAGAATATATTTCAAAATGTAAAAAACATATACTCCAATTCGTTTTAACCAGGCTACTATTAGCCTGAGACTATGTTTTCTTTCATTAGTAACAAGAATGAAAGAAAACCAAGAACAAAATCTTACATATATGGATATCTAGGTCCTTAATGAAATATTAGAAAACAGAATCCAGCAATATATAGAAAAGAAAGATCCACTGCTATTAAGTAGAATTTATTTAAGGGTATATGACTGGTCAATAATAGAAAATTATCTAAAATCATAGGCCAATAAAATTAATAAACTGATGCTCTTTGTTCATGCAAATGTGAGCCTTTGGTGCTATGTACCAACATCATCCAGTGGGGAAAAGGTGAAAAAACTGTTGTATGTCCAAGAGACAAGATGATGCCCAATGGTGAAAAGGAATAGATGATTAGCTCATGGCTGTCTGGAGGGTTTCCCAGAGATTCAGGAAGAATGAAAGAAAACCAATGTCAGAGATCAATCCCACATACTTGGACACAGATGATATTCTAGATGTGACCTCATATGGAGATGGGGCAGGGGTGGGTATTGGGGTCTGGGTGGAGAAATGAGTCTGGCCACAAAGAGCCCGACTTGAAGTTCAGGAGTGGTCCAGAAACTCTGTACCTTGACTATATTAAAAAGGACACCCTGGGTGTGAAACTGTGCTGTGACTGGTAAGATACTACTACCATGAGCAAAAACCAGATGAGGAGATAGGAGACCTGTGGTTTCTTATAAGAAACAGTTTACTTACAGTTTCCTCTGTGAGTCCATAAACATGTCCAACATATAAACTTTGACAGGGCTGGAGAGTTTCTACAGCCTGTTTCAAGTGATTTTGAACCTAGAGCCAGGAGTAAGCCCTGAACACAGCTGGAAATATCCCCAATACAAAACAAAATAAAAATACAAACTTGATTCTCAAAGATCAGACATACAGATATTCCTGTGTAACAAAGTTCCCCTTTCTGTCCCTCCAGCCAAAAGAGACAGGAAATGCCCATTTACTCTGAGATGCTACTTCCCCCAGGGCCTGTCCAGGCTCTCCATAGCTTCCACCCTGAAGGATATCACCCTCCCCAAGAAATGGGGCAGTGTTGTTTGCATCTCGACTTATTAAAGACTAAATGCAAGCAATTACTCTTTTTATTTTGGAATTCTTGAGTTCATTGTTCTTGGCTTTCCTCGGCTCATATTTCTAGAAAATTGTCAATTATTATGAAGGAACAATAAAATATGCTATCTAACATTTAAACCCAACAATTACTGTGCTGAGTCTGAGCATACACTGTTTTTATGAAAAACATGCACAGTTGCTCTTTGACTAATAGGTGAAGATGGAAAAGATGGTTGTTCAGATGCTGGTGATAGAACAGTGTTCAAATATCATGGAAGACCTGTAAATGCACCCAGGGTCATTTTAAATCACAGATGAATCCATATTAAAGTAGCTTATAAAAGAATGTGGCATGAAATTAAGTCCCCTGCTGATATATTCAGGGTCCCCAAATATCTCCCAAATTGAAAGACCAACTCCCCATTCTTCTGTCCCCCCTTCTCCGGGAGACCTTGGCAATAATCGTCTGCAATGAATGATCCAGACAAAGAAGTTTTTGGGGGTCAAAAGGTTTGGCCAAAAGACACTAATCCTACCCGGTTCCCTCTCTCTCTCTTTACCCCCCGGTTCCCTCTCTCTAACAGTCTCTGCCCAACCACCTCCTTTGGCCTCCCTTCCAAGCTCCTTTATTTCCTACTCAATCGCCCCCACCTGGAAAGTTCAGGTGGGATGACAAAGTACATATAAAATAAATACAAAATAAATAAAATAAATACAAAAATACTCTACAAAAGTGAATTTTTTTTTTGCTGGCTAACCATAGCCATAATTTTTATCATCAAGTATATAGAGAAATTAACAGAGTACTTTCACGGTACAGCCAGAAATATTATTAAAACCCAGCAAGCTTTATTTCAATCAGTGACTGTTAAATAAATTTGATTTATTCATGAAAAACTGGTCTTACCTATTAAAGAGATATAATAGGAAAAAGAAGATCATGTTAAAAGAGCCAGTCAGACCTCTCACTACACTCTAAGTGTTTAAGAGCACCTCAGAAAGGGTCGAGAGATTTTTTTTCATAGAATGTATTAAAAGAGAAGTAGTTTTGAAGTTCTGTGTTTAACATAACGATTCTGTGAAAATGAGTGAAGAGGAAATTTAAAAGGGGGTAATAAAAGGAACACCTTGCTAGCATTAAAAGCGATTTCATAATTCACATCTTTTAGAGAACCTCCATAGAAAGATAATTTAACCCAAGACCCAAAATTCTGTTCCTGCTCTGTTTTATAAAAGAAAATTGACCCGGAGAATGTTTGGACTGAGGAGAAAAAAAATATAAAATGCCACAAAGAAGAGAGAGCAACTAATAAGAAGTAAAGTCTTCTTTTGAAGTTTCTTTAGTTTGTCAAATGCACTTTGTTATTTCGCACCTAGGTATTAAGTTCTATTTTGTCAAGCTGAACAGCTATTAGAGGGACAAAAGCAAAGAAACAACCTTTCACAAAGAGCAAGTTTATTGCGATCAATCTACACACTACCTTTTAGGTGCCAAATTATAGGGACCGCAGCATACAAAAGTACCTTCACAAAACATGAACTTTCTCCTACCCCACTGAACTATAGGACAATCGATGCATTGATGCAGTTCTCTCTCTCTCCCTCTCCCTCCCTCTCTCTCTCTCTCTCTCTCCTCTCTCCCTCTTCCCTTCCCTCTTGCACAGAAATATACTTCCCCACTTGAGAATAACCCATTCATTTTTAGTTCTCATTGCAGCCTTTTGTCTACTCTTTCCCATTTGCTTGAAATCTTCAATAAAGCTGCAATGAACCTATACAGAAGTGATGCATTTTCAAGCTTTCATGAACACATTCAAGTTGTTACTTACAGCATCCACCACAAAGGACTAAAAAAAGAAAAAAAAACCACAACCCACTTAATACATAGAAGGCACAAAAGACATGGAGTGAACTGTGTCCCCCCCAAAGTAGAAGATCCTCCTTAGATCCCTTAGAAGTCCAACCCCAGAGTCATCTAAGACCATAGTAAGCATGATGGCCAGACATGTTTTTCCCATTGGTTGCCCATGGCACATCTGCTTAGACTATATAGCCTGGAATGATGTTATAAATGTCCAAACATGCCTCCACAGGAAAAGGCTTCCTACCTGGAAGTGAAAATCATATGTGTGTGTTTGTGGGGGTTACATTCCAGTTGTATCCTCAATTTCTCTCCTGTGCTTCCCAAAAGGCCTCTTTGAGGGAAGGCGAGCTGGCATATTCCACCAGCAGACCCCCAGGATCCTTGCTCCCCTTTGGGAATTAGGATTCTCAGACGCTTCTTGGTTTCTGTGTGTGCACCTGTGTCTAGCTGTCCTTTGTTTCTCATATCTCACCTGAAGATCAAATTCTTTGCACAACACCCCGCCTTCTTTGCTCATGGTCATTCCCTCTGATACCCCATGGCCTAGGCCTGCAGAGTGTTCTAGTGTTAAAGAGAAAGTCAAATGTTCCATTATTTAATTTAATTTTATTTTTTGGGCTACACTCAACAGCACTCAGGGATTACTCCTGGATCTGTGCTCAGAAATTGCTCCTAGCAGGTTCGAGGGACCATATGGGATGCTGGGATCAAACCCAAGTCCGTCCCAGGTTGGCAGAGTGCAAGACAAATGTCCTACTGCTGTGCTATCACTCCAACCCACCATCTTCCTTTTTAATTTCAAGTTTTATTTTTGGGGGCCACACCTAGCTGCACTCAGGGATTATTCCTGCACTCAAAAATTACTCCTGGCAGACTAGGGGGACAATATGGGATGCCAGGGATCAAATGTGGTGTGGCTGCATGCAAGGCAAATACCCTACCTGCTGTGCTTTGGCCCCTCAATATTTTATTTTATTTATTTATTTATTTATTTATTTATTTATTTATTTTGGTTTTTGGGTCACACCCAGCAGCACTCAGGGGTTACTCCTGGCTCCATGCTCAGAAATTGCTCCTGGCAGGCACGGGGACCATATGGGGCACCGGGATTCAAACTGATGACCTTTTGCATGAAAGGCAAATGCCTTACCTCCATGCTATCTCCCAGGCCCCTATTTTTTTAAGTTGGAAAAGACTTCACCAGTCAGGCAGCACGTGGAACTCTACCCAGTCAGGTAAATGCCCTTCTGTGATCCAGATAAGATCAGAGCATAAATGCCACAGCCATCACTGGCAGTGCCAAGCAGACTTGGGTCCAAAAATCCCCTGGTAGAAACCACAATCTTTTCCCTGTAGTTTCAACTCATTTCCTCCATTCCATCCTTGGGTAAGGTTAAACTCTCAATAAAGATTCTTTCCAGAGTGGAGACACGTATTCAATCACAGCCTGCCTGTCATTTTCTGGGATTAAACAACTAAAGCTCCCTTTCTGCTTGATTTTTAGGTTTGTTGTTCTAAATGCATCTCTTTGTTTTTGTCTCACAACTGTCTGGCTTGTTCTCATCATGTATAGTTCATCCCTAGATAGGACAACACCCTTTGGCAAACATGTCATTATTTCTAAATACATTGGAAAATATTTCTTTGGGGGTATCTGATCCTGTAAGAGTCAGATGTCATGTCAAATTTAAAACAAAAATAGTACAGGCATGTTCCTGACAGACAACCCAAGACCATGAGGATCATAACATCCTTGCAGCAAATTGTTTTTGAGAGTGTGTGTCTCTTTTTTTGTTTTGTTTTTTGTTTTTTAATTTTTATTTTTAATTAGAGCAAAGATGTAAAGAGAGAGGACAAGGTAAAGTTACAGTGGGAAGACAATCACCCATAAAAAGAATTCCCCTAAGTCCCCTTGCTGGTATGGAATTCAGGGATTTCAAAGTAGGTGCGGCTGCGGAGCAAAGTGGAGCAACCGCGCTTTTTGGGTACGGGACCTGGAGAGGTTACAGTCCGTAGATCGGCTCAGCAGAGAGGAGAGAAGAGGCAGAGCATGGCCGGTGGTGGTCTTTATGTTTCTTGGATCCCCAATCACACGGCTCTATCAGTCCCACGTGGGTCGGGTGAAACCATCTTACCGAGAGACCGGGGTCCCGGTCCGTAGATTGGCTCAGCAGAGAGGAGAGGAGAGGAGAGTGTGTGTCTTATACCCACATGCTCAAACTCCCCAGTTTGTTTTTTTTTTTTTTTTTAGTGGCAACAGTAATTTGCTTCACTTCTTTGAAATTGCTTCATCCTTGACACTAAACTGCTTTTTTAAAGTTCTGGTGTTTTTCTTCTTCTTTGGAGTCATTGGACAGTTATTACTTTTAACAGTAATTACAATTAGAAAGAGTTCAGCTTTTCAGCATCTCTGCACTTCTAAAGATTTGACATTTCCTTGTCCTCGGGAAAATATTATGGGGTTCTGCAGTGAGTATCTTTGGACCAGCAGAGATACTTGAGGGAGGGGTGATATCCTCCACGCCACACTCATTTTCAATCTCATAGGAGTCAATGAAGGTAGAGCAAGACAGTTCTTGAGTGTCCAAGACTAGCAGAGGCTAAATGTGAATTATCCAACACTTCTCTCTGGGGGCTGACACAGAAGAGTGCCTCACAGCCTGGGATCCAGATGAGAGGGCTGAGGTCTGGGTACTGATCACACAGGATCACATCATCTGTTCTCTCATCCTGCATCTTTTACACTGCAAGATTCTCACCTACGGCTTACACTCATCTGATCCTCATTTTTGACACATCTCAGGAACATTTTCATAGCATTCTCTGAACATTTCAATTTCAATGACTACAAAGTATCTGTTATAGGAAAAATATATATTTATACATTTATTTCAGAAATTAGACCTTAATGCGGATTATTTGTGTTTCTACCATTTTAGAATCAAGAATAATATTGTTAAGTATATGTTGGTATTCGTGATTTAATTTCTGATGGATACATGTCTATGGAGACTAAGGTAAAGGACACAGTATTGGAATTTTTACCATGCATTTTGACTGTACCAAGATGCCTGCATACTCTGTGGGGGGAGTCAGGGTGAAGGATGCTTCATCCTTGGCACTTCATGACTCCTAAATCAAGTATCCCCATGGTGGACCTGGGGTCATCCTTGGGCCCTACCCAAACTTTCTAACACAGTTGATTGAGTATTGCTAGGAATGGTCCCAGGTCCCTGAACACTGCTGGAGATGCATCCCCCCAAATAAAATGAAAATGTGTGAGGAAAAAAATACTAACTTGAAACTGCAAAGGAAACTAAGGAAGAATTTGGTTCCTGGGTCAGAGCAGTGAGCAATTCATCATGGCGTTTGCTTAAAACACACCTGGACTTGGTCTTCAGGAGGCTCAAGTAGTTGATGCCTTTTGGTTGTAGTCCTAACATGCGCTGTGTCAAAGTGAGTTGAACCTGATGCAACTAATTCCTTCAGGAAACAGACAGCTTGTCCTGCAGATATGTTTATCCCTTGGAGAGGACTGGAACAATGGCAGGGTGTGAGTCCCACCTCAAGTGACTGAAAACGCATCATTCAGCATCAACTCATTCCTATTATCATAGATGTACCTTTGCAAGGAGCCAGGATTTTGGATGCAAGTTACAGTGAAGCCAACTATAGCTGCTTCCAGGGAAAGCCTTTAGAATCAGCAATTCAAACTCATGAAAGAAAGGTCTATGTCCTTAAACCTGGGCTCTTAAAAACCCATCACAGTATCTTTCTTTAATATGGACAGGGACTGTTTGCAAACAACAAAATTCCAGAAACCCAGGTTGCTTAAAGTGAACTTTCCTCTCCACAAATCTGGAGATTTTGTGTTTTGTGGACCCCTGGGGACCAATTTCCTTGGGGAGGAGTCACCTGCCTTTTTTCCCAGCTTCCAAGTCTAGACAGTTCCCCTGCCTCCTTCCTGTTCTCATTAATACAGTAGATGTCTTGATAACAAGTCTCTGTCTTCCCTGATTGACAAAGATGAGCTATATTTTCACAGAAAGTTATCTTGTTACCTCAAGATCTCATTTAAAGGCAGAAACATGCTTCTGTTAATTCAACAAAGGAAAATCAAGAAAGAATGGGGAGTATGGGCTGGGGAGGCCCATGGGACTCTTTGCAGAAAAGTGTAGCTGATACACTTTCTCAGGTAACAATCTGCACTGCAAACACAACTTTCTATGCTCTCCTAAAGTTGGATTTAATTTCTACCTCAAGTCCTATTTCTGTTGCTTCTCTATCTAGGTTGACTCAAGACACTCTACAATTTCTGTCATTTAAATTTTCAACTTCCCAGTAACTCAGGCACCCACCCAGTGTTGACAGATTCTATCTAAAACCTTGCTGGCTAGAGAGAAAAACTCATGCTTTGTCCCTGAGTTACTTCCCAAACCTTTTCATTTCTCCCTTGGATTGATGATTTAAATGCAATGCTTTAAAATAAGCATATGCCTTTTCTGCAATTTGTTTTTTCCCCCTGTCCACCCTGGACAATGTTAGCTTTACCCTCTAGGTCTGGAATCAGGAGAGGAAGAAGGAAAGCCAATGCAAGAGACACCCCATATTTTCAATTGCATTTATACGGTGCTGCTACACCACCCGAGAATGACAGGGAAGAC
>PVKC010009830.1:0-26382 GCA_004027635.1 Crocidura indochinensis | reverse complement strand
CCCAGCATGTATCACATATCTCCCTCTTTTGATCATTTTTTTGATGGTGGGAGGTGATGGGCCATAGTCAGAGGTGTTTGGGTCTATTCCTGACTGCTCAGGAGTGGACTGAGTACTTATGAGTGCTGAAGATGAAACGGGGTAGAAAGCATGGAAAGCAAACACCATATCTCCTGTACCATCTCTTCAGGCCTACAGGCTTTACTTTTTTAAAGATTATTTGGGGGGTAGTTTAGAACTCCAAAATTTATTTAAACATTAGGAAAAATATTTTGTTGGGGTTCTTTTTTGGGGGGGGCACACCAGATGGCTCTATGGTCCGAGATCACTTCTGGTATGGCATATATTCACATACACACAGACACACAGACACACACCATATATAACACGCAAGATTTTCTACCAAAAAAAGCAATTAAAGTTTGGGTGAGCGTTATAAACGAGATCTGTGGTGGGGTGGCGGCAGGTCCAATGAGGGTGCAGGCGAATTGAGCCTTTTCCAGGCTGCAGACGCGCACTGTATTCGAGGGCGAAGAAAAAAAAAAAAAACCTCAAGAAACCTGGCCTTTCTCTCGTGACATCCTGGGTTAAAACATCATGGGAAGACATACCAAAAGAAATGATCATCAAGAGTTTTTGGAAGACATGTATCAGCAATAAAATAGATGCACAGAAGACGACCTGCTGTGGAATTCAGATTCAGAAGAAAGCCAAGAAACGAGAGAAACAGATGTTCCTGCCAACTGGGACACTGATGAAAAATTAACTCGAGAAGAATGGGAACAACTCTTTAGTGGATCTGATGATGAATCTGACTTGGAAGCATTTTAAATAAATATTGTTACCGGTCATTTTATTTCGGTATTGTTTATACCAGTCTATGTTCTCAATAACTGATTTTTACCATGACCGCACGTGTTCAACGTTTTTTGTGGATTACAATGCTTGGTGTGAAACAAAATTTTATACCGATGTTTAATCGAAAATTAGGGGTGCGCATTATACATGGGTGCACGTTATACTCGAATAAATATGGTAGATGATAGAAAGATAGAAAGATAGATAGATAGATAGATAGATAGATAGATAGATAGATAGATAGATAGATAGATAGATAGATAGATATAGTGTTGAAAGTCAAACCATTGAGGAACCGTTGTGGAAGTTTCCAAGGACAACTTCTATCTAGCCAGTTCCCACTTTTTGCAATTTTTTTAAATTTCCATATTAAGAATTTTTAGTTGATTATTTTTTCTTTTCTTCTATTTTTAACTTTAGTTAAGATACTGTTATTTTTTTTGCTTTTTGTTTTGGGTGGGGGGTGTCACAGGGTGGCGCTCAGAGGTTACTTGCTCCTGGCTCTGCACTCAAAAATCACTCCTGGCAAGTTCAAGGGACCATATGGGATGCTGGGGATCAAACCCAGATTGATCTGCCAAGTACTAGGCAAACACCCTCCCGCTGAAGGCAGTTATGTAAAATGTTGTTACAGAATAATAGAATTGTTTCAGGCATACAATATTCCAACGTCTGTTCCACCAGGAAAGTCCTCTTCCCCTAGCTAATGTACCCAAGTCCCTTTCTACCCTAGGGTCCCTCCCTGGCAGACCTGTAAAAAATTTACTTCATATTATTTGATTCAATAAAACTTAAAAGAATGGCAAGTGGAATTATCAGAAAATAAATCAATGAGTCAATTTGTGATTGCTTGCCTGTAATGATTTTAACATGTATAACTAAAGATATGCAATTCACTTAATATTCTGCCTATTATCATTTGCATAACTAAGTTTTCAGCTTTAATATCTAAAAGATACTGCATTAAATTTTATTTTGTAATTGGACCTTACTGTGATAATTATCATCTTTCTGCCATAAAATTAAAAGAATGTGTCCCACTCTACTTTAGAGTTTCCATGAAACTGGCATAATTTACAAATGTAATATTTAGTAGAGAATTAAGAAAATTTAAATGGGCACTGAACTGATTGCACAGTGATAGGGCGTTTGCCTTGCACGCTACCGACCAGGATGAACCTGGGTTCGATCCCTAGCATCCCATACGGACCCCTAAGCCTGCATGGGGAAACTTCTGAGCGCAGAGCCAGAAGTAACCCAAGCACTGCTCCGTGTGCCTCCCCAAAAAAGAAAATTAAAATGGGAAAATATGAATAGGACTACAAATTAAAATTTCCTAAAGCCTTAGCCACCAGCATTAACTTTTTCCACTAAAATTAGTGGCAAGCACATCAGAAAAGGCCTCCCTTTTCTTGGAACTCACATCTCTGTGAATAGAGAAAATAAATCATTGAGTACTTAGGGGAAGGACAGGGTCCTTAGAAGCACGGAATACTCACAATCCTTTGAACTAGTCTAGTGAGGGATTCCTTGAGAAAGTGGCAATGCTACTTTAATTCAACAAGGGCTAATGTGAGTGTATACTCCCCATGACATATCAGAATCAGTCTTGAAATATATGCCATGGGGTCGGGCGGTGGCGCTGGAGATAAGGTGCCTGCGCTAACCTAGGACGGACAGCTTCGATCCCCCGGTTCCCCATATGTTCCCCCGTGCCTGCCAGGAGTGACTTCTGAGCGAATAACCAGGAGTAACCCCTGAGCATCACCCGGTGTGGCCCCCTCCCCCACAAAAAAAGAACTATATGCCTTAGTGTATACTCCCCATGACATATCTGAATCAGTCTTGAAATATATGCCTTATTTTTCTTTTAAAATTACTAGTTTGTATGAGCTGAAATGATAGTACAGCAGTGATAGGACAGTAGAGTGCTTGTCTTTCTGTGGCTAACCTGGGTTCAATCTCCAGCATGTATGGTCTCCCTAGCTCAGCCAGGAGTGATTCCTGAAGGCAGAGCAAGGAATAAACCCCTGAGCATCCCCAAAAACCAAAACCAAAAATTTTTAAATAGTTTTTAATATGGAAACTGTTGTAAACCAATTGCCTTATAATAAATAATCATTAAAAGATCTTGGTTGTGGTATTTTGAAGAACCAGATTATGGATGAATCCAGCACATCCATTTTTGCCCAGCTCTGATGCAAAAGGGCTTTAGGGGTTTCACTGAGGGTTACTGATAAGCTCATCTTGAGACCTGGACCCATCCTTCAGGTCATGTGTACTGCTGCTATAAGTCAGTCTCATTAATGTAACTTAACATGGCTGGACCCCCAAACCTGGAGTTCACTATTGGTAAAATTTTAAATGTAGTAAGTTTTAGAATCCTTCAGTCCAACTGGATGAGTTTGCTAGTAGCAAACGTGCCTCTAGCCCACTACCCAATTTAACATGCCAAGAGGAGTGATTTACAGTTAAAACGACTTTGAATAATCTTTCCCTTCAGCATATACTGTTTACCCAAACCTTTCTGCTCTGTCTTTGGGAACCATTTCTCCTGGACATCTTCCCAAAAACCAGTTTGTAAGCAAATTATGAACCATAACAAACACCTAATCCCACCTAATATTCTGTCTGGAATATGGAATGCTCTACTTGGGGAGCAATAAGTCAATGTCTTTCTACTCACATATTTCTATAAATAAGTTAAAGAGAAATTGAAAGGTGATAACTAACTAGTGTCATTCATTGAGTCTTCTTTGGGGGTCTGTTGGGGAAGGACCTCCCAAAAGTGCTTAGGGAGGTTGGAAGATACATGGTCCACTCAGCCATGACTCAATGCCAGGGTCTGGTGACAAGTAGCACCAATGTGGTCAACATGGGATCCATTGCCACTGGAGTTAAGGTGATGAGAACTGCCATCTGGCAAGGCCTGTGACCTTGACCCCTAAGATATGTCCCCAAATCCCTACTGAGTCTTTTTATCTGAGTTTGTAATTTGGGATTGTATTATCTTGATAAATCTTTAGAAATATCAGGGGTCTGTGATTTTGTATTGGTGACATAAAATGGAAGTGATGCTCACAAGAAAATAAAAAATATGCAATAGAATTAGAAATTGAGGCTAGTAGAGCAACAGTATAGCAGGTAGGATACTTGCCTTACACACAGCTGACCCTAATTCAATCCCTGGCATTCCGTATGTGCCTTGCACATGACTATCCCAGGTTCACTCCCTGGTTTTCCTAGTACCACCAGGAGTAATTCTTAAGTACAGAACCTGAGCACTGCCAAGTGTAACTCAAAAACCAAAAAAAAAAAAAAAAAAAAAAAAAAAAAAAAAAAAAAAAAAAAAAAAAAAAAAAAAAAAAAAAAAAAAAAAAAAAAAAAAAAAAAAAAAAAAAAAAAAAAAAAAAAACCAGAAAAAGTCAAGGAAAAAAAAAAAAAAAGAATGCTGAAAGGATGGGTATTTGAACACTGTATTACCAAAACTCAACTATCAACAATTTTTTCACTCTGTATCCTATGGTGATTTAAAAAAGATACAATCTTCACTCCTGTCAAATACCAAAATGAAATGACACAAAATAGATGACAGCTTCAAGAGGAAAACTTTTCACTGTCACATCAAGTTTGGATTTGGTATGCATTTTTTTTAAATTTTTGGGCCACACCCAGTGACACTCAGGGGGTCACTCCTAGCTATGCGCTCAGAAATTGCTCCTAGCACGGGATGACAGGGCATCGAACTAGGTCCATCCTGGCACATGCAAGACAAACGCCCTACTGATGCACCATCACCCCAGCCCCTGGTATACATTTTTAATACTCATTCCCTACCACTGGCAGCACTCTTCCAATTCCTCCCTTTTGTAAAATATTATTTATAGCTTCTATATAGGGGATCCCATCTTTTTTAAAACAGAACCATAGAGTATGAATCATCTTGTTCTGCCTCCTATTTCTGTCTTCCTACAAATTCAGAAAAGGAAAAAAAAAGTGGATAGGACCCAGGGGCCAAGAGGTCTCAGAAGCATTGAGTGGAAATAAAAAATGGTCATACTTAAATACCCAAAGTCAACGATAATAGATTTAAGAGACCCAAACTACAACAAGCTATACCCAAAAGGGAGTCGTTACACTTTGTAGTCCAAGGGGCTATGGGTATGGCATAGATATAGGAGACATGCTAGAAACTGATGGGAGGAAGTCAACACTGGTGGTGGGAATAGCCCTAATACACTGTCACTATGTACCTGAAATACCATGGTGAAGGACTTGTCATTTATATTGGTCTCAATAAAAAAAAAAAAAAAGGCAAAACATCCAGAAGCTGTCCTACACTCCCAGCCCCCTTTAGCAGTCAGCAGTTAACACTAACAGTGTAAATAACTGTTACAACTGAAGAACAAATTTCTACTACTACTATTATTAAAAATCCTAAATCTGTGTGGTCTCAAGAAATAGGTATTTCTTTGGAGTCAAACCCTTCTGTGAATTTCCAACACAATTCTCTGATGGGTTCACTTTACAACCAATTCCAAGGATGCCTCCAGAAAAACATTAATTTCAACTATAGTCCCTGATGAGATGTTTCTAGAGCTTCTGAAAGAATCACACTATTTAGCCTGACTATGCCAAAGAAAGAGTCTGAAAATTTAAATGTAGAAAAGGGCTTCTGCGTGGGATTCCCAATATACTCAATGGAGAAGGCAGAGTAGATGAATCATGTCAATATTAGGAGTGTGGTATGACTGAAACTGATCGAAGCCTAGCTTATTATTACTATTATTAGTCTGGTTTAGGGACCACATCTGGTAACACTCAGGACCTGTATTTCACTGAGTAGTTGTCTAAGATTTTGTCAATTTTTTTCTGCAAAAAATGTGATAACATCACAATAAAATTATTTTTATTTTTAATTGACTATATGAAATTTTTTTAATTTTTCAATTGTACAAAAAAAGCAGGGTATAAGAATTATGCTGCAGTAATAACTAGATGGTGAATATAGTAGGTTTGTGCTGCGTGTATCTTTTTATCTCCTGGTTAACATATAAATAAAACTCTCACTCCAGTTAAATTGACTCTAAAAAGATAAACACGCAAAGATTTTTAAGTATTATACTTTAGAACCATTTATCACATGCACTTGGCCATATGGAAAATGTTTTTCAACTGAAAAGAAATGCAGTCATATATGGCAAGCCATCAATACATAAAATATAACTATACAAAAAATAAGTCCAACATTAATAGTCTATCAGAGTCCCAGGCTCAAATGAAAACAAAGCTCCTCTATGAATGTTGAGTCAAAATACAACTTTAACACATAGGGACTTACAGCTTATATATGCATTGAGAACAAAGTTATAGGACCTACTAAAAGTGAGAATGAAAAGTTAGGAATGGATGAGACTTAAACTTGACATGCTATTCGAACAAAATGCAGGGATTCAGGGCTGAGAAGAAGTCTTAATTATGTGCCTAAATGTGAAGACCTCGATCGACCCCCAGCACATGCTCCATAAAGCTCCAGCAACTCAAGTCCAGCTGGCCCCTGAGCACCTGTGTCCTGGCAGCTTTGTCCTCATCATGCAACCACGAACTGAAATATCGGATCTGTGTCTTACAGAAGCGGCAGGAGCCTCAGGTCCTCCGGGATGGCCCCTGTAACTAGTATGATTTGAAAGTGTGGGAAAACTCTACGTTGAAAAGATTCCACAGAATTCCCAAATTGTAGTTAGTGACCGTGGTAGACTCTCACTAATGCCTAAGAAACAAAACAATTTTGCTGCTATACACAACCAAGGCACTTTATTAACTGACCTTACATCTTAAAGAATATCCTGGTGACCAAAAAACAGTTTCCATTAATTTCAACTGTCAAAAGTTTACTCGTTGAAGAAATAAACATTCTTATGCTCAACATAAAATATCTTTATTCAGCAAATATTAGAGTTAATTAAAAATAAAATAGTTTAAATATTAGCTACCTCAACAAATCAATTTACTTTTTCTTAAAATGTATGATCTATTTTGAAAATCAAAACTGTCAATATTTTGTGATTTGGCTGGAAACAGAGTTCACTTCATGATGATTCATGTCTTCTGGTACACAAATCAGAGTAAATCCCTTTACCTATATTTCAAAAAGAAAGTTGAGTTTTAAAATCAAAGTGCAGTCATAGCTTTTCTCTGCCAGTGGCAACTTGAATTTTTTTGCAGGAGTCATTATTAATACTTCTGTGATACTGTTGACAGCGACAGTCTTCTGTATCATTTTATAAAAGAACAAACCAATTGCACTTTGCTCCTTTACTGAATAACTGGATTCTTTAAAAACAGAGGTTAGCAATTTCACTGACTTTGGTTGGAAAGAGCAGAAATTCTGACCCATCATTCTTTTATCTGAAAAGAAACAAACAAACAAAAACAAAAAACACAAATATTTGCTTTCTTTAATAAGTAATGTCACAGTGCTCTTTTATAAAGAATGTTTTGACATATTAAATGCATGCTGCCAATGCTAAGAGCAGACAACAAATATCACAGGCTTTGTCCAGACTGTGTGCTATTTGCATGGATCAGTTTAGAAAACTCAATGAGACAGATTATCTCACCCCATTTTTTATAGAGTAAAATGGAGAAATGTACTTGTGTTGCAAGGAATAAGAGGGTCCCAAAATAAACATGGGCAGTTTAATTCCAAAATCGAGTATGATACTAATGTATGATTACTTTAATATCAATGCAAATCAAAGCCTAAGTAATGAACTCATTTAGAATATAAGGAGGCCAGAGTGCTTGAACTGCATGCAACAAACCCAGGTTCAATCACTGGCGTCAAAGATGATTCCTCAATCCCTGCCAGGGAGGGATTTCTTAGTGCAGAGCCATGAGTAAATACTGAGCACTGCTGGGTGTAGCCCAAATTACCTCCAAACCCCAAATAAAAATAAATATAATGAAATGAAAGTCGAATGTAAATACTTTCACGAATGTAAATGCAACCGTAACCAAGAATGGAAGAAAATGTAACTGAAATTTCTGGTTTTTTCTACAATTTTCTTCAAAACTAACTACTAACTATAATTTGAATTATTTAATATTTAATAGAAAGGTTTCAGAAATATTTCTTGTAGAGTTATTTAAAGAAAAAATATGTAACGAGGGCTCATTTGTCAAATGAAATCAGTCCCTCCCGTTAACTGAGTTGCTGCTTCAAATCTATTCTCAAATTTGGAGAGCATATTTACATGTTTCTCAAAGGATTTCTTTGAGGCTTGAGCGATAGTACTGATGGAAAGAGTCTGGAAGTCTCATTAGAGAAACTCTAAAACCAAACACTTTCTTCCCATGATTTTTTTACTTTCTTCATATAAACTTTGAAATCGCATTCTAATATCACAGTTGAGTTCTCCTCTAGCCAGGATATCTCTGTGATCATTCCAACAAAGTAGAAAGCGAAAAAGACATGATAACTAAGAGACATCATCAGTCACTGTAAAGTACCTCTGTGACAACACCAGCAGCTATCGTGGAACCACCGTAACGCAGCATAAACCTTCCCAGCTCTTTAAAATCTTTGTAGAGCTCAAGGGCAACTGGCCTTTGTGTCTGTAGCTCTATGATTGCATTCTGGCCTTTAGTCAGTAATCTATTGAGGCAAAAATAAGAAACATATGGTCAATAAATATGAATGACTGGAACAACCTGAAAAAAACATCTTACAGTCCATTGACAAAACAACTTAGTTTTTCAAAAACCTGAAGAAAATAATTTTAAGAAAATAGGCACAAAAAAAAATACGTGCTTCTGGGGCCAGAGAGATAGCATGGAGGTAAGGCATTTGACTTTCATCAGAAGGACGGGGTTCGAATCTCGGCATCCCATATGGTCCCCTGTGCCTGCCAGGAGCGATTTCTAAGCATAGAGCCAGGAGTAACCCCTGAGCGCTGCCAGGTGTGACCCAGAAACAAAAAAAAAAAAAAGAAAAGAAAGAAAATAGGCGTTTTTGTTTTTGAATTAGCTGAAAAAAATGAGAGGATTATAGATTTAAAAAATGAGAGAGAGAGAGCGCTAAGCAGGCTGATGTGCATGGTTTGCTTGAGGGAGGCCCAGCTTCAAAGGTTTGATCCCTGGCAGCTCAAAATCCCCTAAGCACATGCCAGAAGCAATTCTCCCAACACTGAGACAGAAATTGTCCCTGAAAACTCAAAAGCAGTGCCCCTAAGTTAGAATAAAAGAAGGAGGGTAGGAAGGTAAAAAGAAAAGAGGGGACAGGAGGGAGAAAAGGATATGGCATACATAGACATTAGACATATTTCTTTTTTTTGTTGTTTTGTTTTTCGTTTGGGGGCCACACCCAGTGATGCTCAGGGGTTACTCCTGGCTATACACTCAGAAATCGCTCCTGGTTTGGGGGACCACATGGGACGCCAGGGGATCAAGCTGCAATCCATACTAGGCTAATGCGTGCAAGACAGATGCCTTACCGCTTACACCATCACTCTGGCCCCATACATATGCTAAACTTGCAAATAAAAAATTATGAAAAATCCTGGATTTTAAAATATTCTAGATCTCTAGATTCACCACCAAAATATTTCCTTTGATTAATGGTAGGGAGGCAAGTGCATTATAAAAGAGGTGCTAAGTTCTGTACCTTCCCCAGTACATTTCAAACTGATCTACTGTGTACTAGGGAAGTATCTTCACAGGTTAGTCACTTACTGTCAATACAGTACTGATACTTTTGGTGTTGCTTGTTTGGGGATCATATTATGTGGTGTTCATGGGCTACTACAGGCTCAGTATTTGGGAGTTTGAGGGGTTCCATCCTTGGGAGAAGCTCCTGGCCCTCCAGGATCAAATCCAAGCTCTCTCTTCTATCTGTCTGTCTCTCTCATTTCTATTCACTTATTTGTATGTAACACTTCAAATAAATAAACAAACAAAAATTCTTACATATGGATCCCACCAAGATTTATTACTAAAAATGGTAGAACCCAAAAGAAGGAACTTTGAAAATGCTGATGAGCCTTAGAAGGGGACTAGGAGAACAACTGTCACTCTACTAAAGACTGAATCCAGAACAAATAGACTACACCAGTCAAGTTTCTATAAAAAGTGCCTCAAAGTCTAGAGAGAGAGTCCAGGTTGGCTCCCTGGAATCCCATACAGTACTCCAAGTATTATCAGGAGTGATCGCTAAGTGTAGTCAGGAGTAGGTTCTAAACCCCACTGGTATGACCCTCACTCTCCCAAAAAAGTACTTCATAATTTCCAAATACTTATTTTCAACAATGTCCATGTGAAACACCATTCCTCAGGAAGGAAAAAAGTTACTAAGAATGATGATATCTTCTATATCCACTCAAACTTGCTCCTCATTTAGTTTCTAGAAAATCTGTTCCACTATATAAAGCAATCTACTCATAATATGTTCAAGAAGAAATGGTGAAAAGTCAAATAAGAAAAAGGGTCTGAAGAGATAGTACAGTGGGTAAGGTGCTTGCCTTGCATGAAGCTGACCCTCGTTAAATCCCCATATAATATCCTCTGAGCACTGCCAGAAGTGATGCTTAAAAGGGCCAGTTGGAAGGCCTGAGCATGGTGCAGTTATGGTCCCTAACACTCCAAAACAAAATCAACCCTCCTCCACCCAAAAAACCCCATAAAATCCCTTCAGGATGGAGAGATAATGCAGTGGGTAGAGTTTGCCTTGCACACAACTGACTCAGGTTTGAACCAGGTATTCATTATGGTCCAGAGCCCTAACAGGAGTCTACAGCAGAACTAGGAGTAGTGTAAGTCCTAAGCATAGATGTGTGTTGGCCAAAAAAACAAAACAAGATGATGAAAAAGAGGGATCTGATGGTCAGAGTAACCAAGAGTGTAACTGAAATCTAACATGTAAATTAAGACCCAACATCACTACAGTAGGAGAAAAAAACCTGAAGGTTACCAACAATAAACCAGTATCAACTGATAATTTTTCATATCAGTTCTCTATATCAAACTTGGCCCCTGCTAATAGGATATAACTTATGTGAACTAATGGGGCAAATTTTGTTACCTGACATGATTGAAAACCCTTTATTATTCAGTTTTCTCATCTAAAAAATATAAGCACCTGTTATATAGGGTGCCCAAGAATATAAACCATATGAAACCATTCATGACTGTCTAGAACCTCAATGGCGAACCTATGGCACGCATGCCAGCTGGGGCACACAGGAAGGTCCGCAATTAAGATCTGTGACGAGGAGGGAGGCGAGTGTGCCGGTGTCTGCTTTGCAGCTACCTGGAAAAAGGGCCGAGCTGGCCATTGGAGGACCGGGCATTATGTGGCAGTTTGGGCACTCGGGCTCAAAAGGTTAGCCATCACTGGTCTAGAATATAGTCATCTTCAAGAAATGTGAACCATTAGTTATATTGTATTTCTCAGAACATCATGGCAATACCTCATGCTAGAAGTTAAAGACTCGTGTCAAAATAGACAAAGAGGCAAATGTTTGAAACGGGCACAAGTTCATAGCAGTGTGAAGGTCTTTTCTTCCACTTCAGCTGCCACCAGCCCCCTAACCACCTCTGGCCTCTTACACAGGTGCAAAGACTCTCCTCACTCGAGCACTGATAAAGGGGATTTTGGGTGGGGTTCCCCATGGGGTTGAAGAAAACCCCCAAAATATAAGCAACCAAGCCAAACTTGTACATAGCCTTTAGTTGAATTAGGGTATAAAACTTAAATATCTCCTGAAGCTTCCTTTGAAAATACCCAACCTTGTTCTAGACCTATTATAATTGACAGGACACCAAAATGGTGTCAGGACTTTGATCAGAAAGAAAAATACCTTCTGAATAGAAAAAAGCTAGGAGTTAGAGTTAGATAGTTAGATAATCTGTTTCTTCCTGGAATCTTCTTGACAGACAAACGATTCTCATTAAGGAGGTGCCAAGAAAACTAAGAAATATAATCCATTGAAATTCCAATCCACTGACTAGGCATAATTCAAATTAATCTTTTAAATTATAGGATGAATTCTGTGCTCACATATCATTCTAGGTAGGGCTTGGGGGACCATATGTGGTACTGGATTAAACTCAAATGAGTCATGTTAGGGCAACCACCACCTGACCTAGGCCCTTGAAATGTCAATTCTAGTATATTTATTCTTATAATTCACGTCCACCCCATCATAATAGAAACTGCATATTCAATCAAACCTAAGCATGAATGAAAATAAACATGTGCTCATTTTAATTCAGGCCTTGAAACATTTATTTCTGGATCAAATGAAACTACTTCTCTTAGCACAAAGAGAAATATAAAACAAATAAATTTATCCACCTGGAATTTGCTTAAAATATTTGTGTTTATATTTTATGCGCTGAAACACTCACTTGGGCTTTTTCTTTGTAACTTCGCCTGTGCTTTTACTTAAGACACTAATCAATCGTTTAATAACAGCAGGTTCACTGACAGTCTGGTAGTGTAACAGGACCTAAAACAAAAAATTACAACAGTGATAAATTGTTAATGAGCATCTTCAGCAATGGTTAACACGTGGGTTATAATATGGGTAACAAAATAAATCTGGTTAAACTGGTTCTCAACTTTAATCACAGTAAACTCAGCACTACTGGTTGGAATTCTGCAGTATTTCCAGTTCCCTAGTCTAAGTTCTGCCACTCTGATCAGTTGTTTCTTAATTTACTAGGTAAAAAGGTGGTAAGAAGCAAAGACATATCATTAATTTTGTGTTTTAAAAAATCAGTGGCAGACACATGAAGAATTGGTTTTAGAGGAATCAAAGTGGGGCTGAGAGGCCAGGCTAGAATGTATATGTGAGATGATCACCCTGGACTACACTGACAGAAACAGGAGTAATAAAAATATCAGTAAAATGACTAAATAGATCTGTACATCAACAATCATCCTTGAGGTTCATGTTTCATAAACAGAATGTGTTTTGTAATAACATAAATGAAATTGCTATTTTCTTTTTATCTCTAGATAATTTAAAAATGATCAGTTCATACATAGTCAATTAGTTTTCAATAGGCTGCTAAGACTATACACTAGGAAAAATCACAGTCCTCAAAAAATGCTGATGAAAAATTGCATTCAAAAGAATGAAGCTGTTTTAAGTTTTACACAAAAATTAGTTATCGACCCTATTAATTCAAGATCTATCTTGAGTTAACTCGAAAATTAACTCAGGATAGATCAAAGATCTAAGTGAGGGGCCAGGCGGTGGAGCTGGAGGTAAGGTAACTAGCCTAGGATGGACCGCGCTAGCCTAGGACGAACTGTGGTTCGACCCCCCCGGTTTCCCATATGGTCCCCCAAGCCAGGAACGACTTCTGAGCGCATAGCCATGAGTAACCCCTGAGCGTCACTGGGTGTGGCCCCAAAACAAACAAACAAAAAAAAGATCTAAGTGAAATTAAACTAGAAAAACATAAGAGGAAAATTTTCAAATAGAAACTGACGACGCTTTCTTGGATATGACAACAAAGCACCTATAAAAAGATAAGTGACAGAAGAAAATATAGGTAGACTGGATCTCATCAAAATGTAAAAAGCTCACACATCAAAGGAATGAACAAAAGAGTGAAAAGAAAACCTGCAGGATGGAAAAAGACATTTGAAAATCATATAGGGAAATGCAAATCAAAACCACATATTCTGTTTTGTGTGGATAAACAAAACGTATATAAAAATGCAAGGGGGTCTTTAGTGAATATTAAAAATAAATGTAATTTTAATAGATGCCATAACATAAACTTACTACAATTTTGATGTTAAATAAAGTGGATATAGAATGACTTACTATATTGTGATTCCACTCATTCAAATTCATAAAGTACAATAATGTTTACCAGAAGACAGATAGAAATTAAGGATAATGTAACATTATTCTTTTGTTTTCTTTTGGAATTGGGAACAAGTGGTACTGCACAGAACTTATTCCTGAGTATCTACTGGGAATCAAAATGGGATCAGCTATATGCAGAATAAGTGCCTTAACTCCTATACTATTTCTTTGGCCAGAATGTTATTCTTTAATGGGCACAGAAAGTTTCATTTTGGGCAAAAAAAGTTTGAGATGGTATTAATGACTGTAGAGTAATGTACTTAATGCCACTAAACAATGCACTTAAAAATTGAGTAAGATAAAATCTTTATTTTACATTTTACCATAAAAAAATCAAACAGAATTTAATTGAAATCTATTTCTTTTAGTTAGAGGATTTACCAATTAAACCAAGAAAAATTTTTAACATATTTATGTAGCACTAAGGAAGTAGTACTGAACAGTAACTTATTATTTTCCATTTTAAAATTGGGGTGGGTAGGTTCTTAGCCACACCCAATTTAGCCACACTCCTGGTTCTGCACACAGGAATCACTCCTGGCAGGCACAGGGGACCATATGGGATGCCAGGGATCAAACCTGGGTTGGCCACATTCAAGGCATATGCCCCACCCACTGTTCTATTGGACTAAACAGTGTTTTTTTAATTACTTTTAAAGACTTTTATTGATTTAAAATAAAAGCCTGAACTGGATAGTTAGTACAGTGGTTAGGGCACTTGCTTTGCAGGCAGCCAACCTGGGTTCACTCTCTAACGTTCCAGATGGTCCAGCCAGGAGTGATTCCTGATTGCAGAGCCAACAGAAACTCGCTGAGCATTGCCACGGCTGGCCCAAAAACCATAAAAATAAAATTTTAATTAAAATAATATTAAAATGATTAAGAAAAAAGCAAAATCCCTAGGAAAATGAACTGAGTGATGAAAATAGGATCACATTTTACTGAAACAAAATTCATCCTGGTTTTCACGAATCACTATTCAACAGTGGGAATCTAATAGGAAGAGCACTGAAAAACTTTCAATCTTCTACTTAATTTTTTAGAAACTACAGCAAACAGGAAGGTAGTATTACTATTCAAAGTAACTACTGACTTCTTGACCTTTCACAGCTCCAATGGCAAAAGTATTACTGCGTGAGTGAAAACACCCAGTAATCAAGTTCTCCAGACTCTCAAAGGAAATATTGCTTTCTAAGAACAAATGTCAGTCACTCACAGATTCTTGCTTACTAATACAGGAATTTTGACAACTTAAAATTTAAATCTTTCAAATGTAACAATATTTTGAGTAACCCTTATACTTATTTTATCATATGAGAGAAATGCAGCATCATTTTAACATATGTATGTAGACAGCATTTCACAAGACAATTTTATATAATTACAGAAATAGCATAAAAAATTAAGATCAAAGTTACATAAGCATGGCTATCTCAAATGGAGGAATAAAAACGTGAAATTTATTTTAATGAACTAAACGAATTGATTCCCAATCTCTAAACATCATCACTAATAATAATGCTTAAAGTTTTATTTCACAGATGCATCAAATGTAAAAAATAAAATATTTATATATTTAAAGACAAGTCATTTAATTCCACTGATTTATATTGCTATTATAGAATGATTACTATATAAACACATCAAGAAAAAAATAAAGAAATGCCGGGGCAGGGCGGTGGCGCTGGAGATAAGGTGCCTGTGCTAACGTAGGACGGACCGAGATTCGATCCCCTGGTTCCCCATATGGTCCCCCGTGCCTGCCAGAAGCGACTTCTGAGCGAATGGCCAGGAGTAACCCCTGAGCGTCACCGGGTGTGACCCAAAAACCAAAAAAGAAAAAAAAATGCCTGACTGTAGTGGCACAAGCAAAATTTTAATTGCAAAATATAGCCCCCCCCCCAAATACTTTTTATGTATAAGAAGAATACATGATACTCTTAGGCAGTACCCTTCAAAAGTTAAATAACTACAGACGAATCTCTTTATTCTATAAAACTGTACATGTTCAAATAATGTTGGCTATCGAATCAACATCACTGTATACAATAAATAAAGTTTATGGTCAATCAAAGATACCCAACATGTACCATTAGTTTATATGAATAACAAACACACATAAAATACACTGAAATATCGGGCTGGAGTTATAGTACAGCATGTAGGGTGTTTGCCTTGCAAGTGGCTGACCAGGGCTTGATCCTCAGCATCCCAGAGTCCCCTGCTCATTCCAGGAGTTTCCTAAATGCAGAGCCAGGAGTAATTCTGAGCATAACTGGGTGTGGTCAAAAAAAACAAAATATAGTTGCTCTAGGAAACTATATTATAAACTTATTTTTCATACATACCTTCTATTTCCCACGTTTTCTATAATAATATATTGTTTTATAATCATAAAACAATAAATATACATATTAAACAAAATAAAAGTAAAATTTAAAACTAGATAGGTAATGTTCAGAACATGAAAGTATCATTTGCCCTCCATGAATTTTACTATTGACATCATTTTGTGTCCTATGATTACGAAATTTATTATCAATGTTTCTTTGAAAAGTTTATATGCTCAAGAATCAAAATAAAAGACAAACGTCGAGATTTTAAAATTGTAATTTGAGTTTTTTTGGGGGGTTAGAGTAATAAAATGTTAGTTGGAAACTACAGTATCAACATTACAATGAAAGCTATTACATTTTTAAGATATTACTTTAATTTTTATAAGAAATAAGACATCTAGAAACTTACAGGAAATCCTTTAGTGACAGGAATTTCAATATTAAAGATGAGAATACGGGCTCGGAAACGTGTGCAAGCTTTAATGGGTTCTTTGGGGCCACAAAATATGCAGCCAACGCTGTAACAAATTTTGAAGAAAAAAAAAGAGAAAGGTAGTTGGGGACAAATAAATTTACATCCAAACTCTCTAAAATTAATTACACAGTAAACAGGTAAATCTAGGGATTTTTCTAAATATTTCCTTCTGGTTACAGCCTAACATTTAATCGTTACCAATCATATACTATTTGTATATATTATATCTTTCACTCATGCCAACTACATATACTGAATGCATTAATTTAGTTTTAAAGATTTTACCTATATTTCCACAAAATGAGAGTCAAATTAAATCCTTCTTTTTGGCTTAAACTGGTAAATTGTTAAATTACAGTATTTGGAAGTCCTGCACTGATTATTACTATAGTTTTTTTCACTCACTTGATTTTGATGATATCCATTCCAACTAATGTAAGATTAACATGATCCCCTGCTGCCGCCCAATCAACAGGTTCGTCGTGCAGAGTAATTCCTGGAAACCGTGAGTAAGAACCAAAGCATACCATGAAACACCTCAATACCAAACCATAACAACCAAGCATGTTGGCTACTCTGTACTTCATCAGTCACTGTTCATCATTTTCAATATGAATGAATTGAGAGTGAGAAGTGTAACTGAGCGTTGAGGAAAACACACTTCCTCTAGGCTAAACACTTTTGGAACACCGCCCTACACATAAAGTGACTTTTATTCTGCCTAAAAGGCCAACTTCTGCTTATTTGATCAAGATTTTTTTAATTTACTTATACAATTGGTATATTCTTGAAACAGATCCCACTTAACTATTTCTCATATTAATGAAGGAAGCAAAAATTACAGTTCAAATTATTTTCAATTATATAATAATTGGGACTGAATAAGGAATCAAGTAGCATTTTGTTTTGGCCTTTGTTGTTTATTTGGAAAAGTATCTAAACAATCACCTGTGTTTTTGAGGACCACAAAGGGCATCAGGGCTCAGTCAGATCATCCTTTCATGGGTCCCCTCACTATTCCTGGCTTAAGGGAATGCTTCCCAGACAGCTAATAAGCACTTTGAGGATTGGTTACAAGAAAAAGGCAGCAGGAATAGATTGAGAAATTTAATTTCAGCATGAACCTAAATGCTGCTTATACCTTCCTAACCCAGGTTTGTTAAGGATGTGTTCCAAAGGAAAATAATCAGCTACCTTATTCAAATGTGAATCATTTAATGAAGACAGAATTTTAACCATTGTGAACTGTTTTTTAATTGGCCTTTTTATTTTTTAGTAAATGAAATCACTTACAGCTTTCTGAAAATATTTATCTTACCCATAAAACAAACTCTTAAGCAAGATACTTTTCAAATTGTAGGGAAATCAGGAACTGACCTGATACAACCTATAATTTTATTTAAAATTTCAATACATCTTTATTAATCTGAAAAGAGAGGCCAAAACATTCAAGGTATCAAAGGAGTTTTGATGTTAAAATGTTAACAATTAAAATATTAAGGGAAGTTTATTATTCAACAAATTTAAATTTTTTGTTTGTTTTTGGGCCACACTCAGTGACATTCAGGGGTTTATTCATGGTTATGTGCTCAGAAATCGCTCCTGGCTTGGGGACCATATGGAATGCCAGGAGATCAAACCTCAGTCCATCCTAGGTCAGCATGTGCAAGGCAAATGCCCTATCATTTTTGCCACTGTTCTGGCCCCTAAATTGTTTTCTTTTCTTTTTCATTTTTTTTTTTTTTGTTTTTGGGCCACACCCAGTGACACTCAGGGGTTATTCCTGGCTATGCGCTCAGAAGTTGCTCCTGGCTTGGGGGACCATATGGGAAACCGGGGGATCGAACTGTGGTCCGTCCTAGTGCAGGCAAGGCACCTTACCTCCAGCGCCACCGCCCGGCCCCCAAACTGTTTTCTTAATAATCAAAAAATACCTGATTTTTATTATGAAATATAATATATAATATGGAACCATGACAGAAACTAGTTAATATATACAGTAAAGACAGCCTTTAGTTTTAAAATTTTAAGTAGACTGAGGGGCCGGGCGGTGGCGCTGGAGGTAAGGTGCCTGCCTTACCACGCTAGCCTTGGACGAACCACGGTTCGATCCCCCGTGCCCCATATGGTCCCCCAGGCCAGGGGCGACTTCTGAGCGCATAGCCAGGAGTAACCCCTGAGCGTCACTGGGTGTGGCCCAAAAACCAAAAAAAAAAAAAAAAAATTTTTTTTAAGTAGACTGTAATTAATACTACAGTAAATTTGAAAGGTAGCATATAACCTGATTTCCCTCCATATATGCAGTGTTAGATTGTTTCAGATGAAATTTATTTTCTTAAGGAATTTCTGTAATAAATAGACATTACACCAAAAGTTCTTTAAGAAAAAATTTAATTTTCCATAAATTTGATATGTAAAAATGTAATTTATAATTTCTCCCCTTTTGCTGGCAGATTTAGTCTGATTTTTTCATTTAGCAATGAATAGTGAGCTACAAAGCACCTGAAGTGTTTAGAGAGAGGGGTGTATATATGTATGGGACCCCAAATGGTATATTTCCACCCAGAGAAAGAGGATCAGGAGCAAGTGTCACTGCAGGAAATAATGCAAACAAAGCTGAATGTGAAATATACAAAGCCTAGCAGCAATCTGTCTCATCAAGTCAAAATGGAAGCTGCCAGCCAGAACTGCAGTTTTTAACTGAGTATAGAGACTACCTTTGGGCAAGGACAGAAGGACTATCTTGAGCCAGTCCCCCCAGGTTTTCTTGAGACATGTAAAATATGATAATTAGGAAAATCTGTTTTGGGTTATAATCAAAGTTGTAAAGAGGCAGACTTTCAAAAGAAACCAGGATGATCTGTTTGGGATAGAACCAAGTTGTAAACTGTAAACCAACAGAAGGGTGCATAAAACAACCCAAGTACTGCAAGTGAATTTATGATTGAGAACTTTCAAGTTGGACTAGACGAGCAGCTCTCAAAGAGTGAAGGGTAGAAAGAGAAGCATAGAGAGAGGAACATGAGATTTTCAGAAGTGACCAAATTATGATCTAGGGAGCAAAAATTAACTCTGGGATCACACTTTAATTCATGCCTACTGATTATTTCCTAAAATTCTCAGAGAAGCTTGCTAACATGGAAATAATTAGCACTGCAAAAATATTATGAAGGTGAAAATATGAAATTGCAGCAATCTATGAAAAATGGTGTTTCAAAAGTTATTTTCATGCAAACAGAATTTTCATTGATTTCAATGCAAGAGAAATGAAAGACCAAATGAAAACAACTTTCTCTGATTCCCATGGTCATTTTTAAATTTAGATTAAACTCTTTTCACCTAAACAGATATTCTTTAGGCAACAAGCATGTAGTGTAAACATATTAATTCAAGCAAAATGTACATTCAAATTTACATGTGCAATCCATGTATTCAACTGGATACAAGTCTAAATATAAACTATACATAAGAATAGCATGGAAAAGAACTAAATTGTTTAATGTTTCAATATCAAATCTAAAATTTAAATTTATACTAAATTTAGATTTACACTGTTATCAATAATACTACTTTATAACAAAGTATATTCATTTTTATGTTGAAGTGAAGGCCCTATTGGAAACTAAACTAAAGTAAATAAGTATAAACTTATAAACAATGTTCATGAGGTCAAATGACCAGAAGAAATAGTTATTGGGCATTACACATGATGATATATTAGAACTAAGTGCAAAAATATTTTTTATTGCACTTCAAACTAGCTCAAATTCTCTTTTCAGCAGTAGGGATTTTTGCATCTCATTTTCTTAGATCTTCCTGTAACATAATTTTTTTAGTATAATCAAGATCGAATCTGTTAACACAGTAATTCTGAAATACACATTTCAAAACAACAGACAGTCTGGTTTGTTACCAGACTATTTTGTGCCAGGTTGGAGTTAGCTTTAATTTTTCTGCTACTGAATTCTATTTTCAATATATCCTTCAGGTGTCTCTACATCTGGTGAAATTCTAACCAGGCTTCTCAAATCAGTTCAAACCATTGCATGTGCATATATAGACACACACACATATATATAATACACAGTCACAACAGAAAAAATAATCGTTCATGTTTTCATATTTTCCTTCAACAGTTAGTATCATTTTGACAGTCAGTTACAATTTCAGTAAGAGTTATGCTAGAGTTAATAAGCAAAATTTAAATAATCTGCTGTCTCAACAGACGAGTAATTTAACAAAATGATCTTGGAGAAGGATACCTTTTGCAGTACAAGTTTCATTAGGAGGCATTGCTAGTAGTCGGTCACCAGTTTGGATATAACCAGCTTCAATTTTACCAGTTACACAAAATCCAGATCCTTGATCTGCAAAACATGACAAAATCTCAAAATAAAGCACTTTTTATCTAGTGGACAGCACCATTAGCTACATTAGCTATCACTTAGTCTCTGGTAGTCAATGAATAGTGAATAATTATTATTTTAGAATGGTGAACAAATGTACTAAAAATAACAGACCATGTGAAAGCACAGGCACTTTCATTTTCTTAAAAATAAACTGGGAATTCAATCCTTTTCCAAGTACTGAGTTTGTACTAAGAGCAAGGGATTGTGCTAAGCTCTCGGGATAAATTGATTAAAAAAAAAAAGATGAATCTTTTTTATCCATAAGGAGTTTATAGAAGTGAAGATAAAGACAAAAACAATTATACTGTCCTGAGACAAATACAATTACTTATAATAAGCAATAGAAACAGACAGAAAAGGGTGCACTAAAGCTTCTATGATGAATAGAATGATTCAATGTTAGATGAATACCTAAATAAGCCCTATATTTACCAATAGCTCATGTGCTTGGGAAGAGAGAAGAAAAATATTGCTGACCTAAGGAAACTACATGAAGAACAGGAGTCTGAAATGAACACAGGATTTCCAAATTCAAGTGATACATGGGTGAGCCATGTGAAATAATGCAAAAGAGGCAAGATATGCTGCAAAATAGGAAGCAATAAAGGAGCATCATAAATCATAGTCTAAGTGTAGAGCTTAAATGTTATCTTCACCTCAGTTATGAAAAGAAGCCAAGAACAAGTTGTGAGTACAGGAGTGACATGACAGTATTTCTGCACCAAAACCAAGGAAGCTGACTAAAATGCAAACACTCTCTACAGAAAGGGAAGACAGTCAAGAATTTGCAAAGGAGGTATAGCAGACTTAAAATAGGGGAAGTGACCCAAAGAGAGCAATCTGAGATAACGGTACAGTCACTGTGAGACGGGAAATTACAGAACGTGACTGGTTTTAACTTGGGTGAATTTGAAGTTTGTCTAAGACAAAGAAGTGTAGAAGCAGAACTACAATCATGTCAAACTCTGGAGAATAGCAGCCTGAGAGCATATGTTCTGAGGTGATACCTAATGAAGAGAAAGTGCTTACCTTTGAAAACATCAGATACACATAATCGAAAAGGCTTATCAATTGATCTTTGGGGAGACTTGAAGGAATCTAGAAAAACATGACAAAAAGCAAAGTTTAATTTTAAAAGTTTTTAACCAGGTCTAGTGCAGCCCATTACATTCCTGTAACTCCTAAAGAAATAACATTTTAGGGGCCAGAACGGCGTAAGACGTCTGCTTTGCCCGTGCTAGCCTATGAGGGACTGCAGTTCAATCCCACATGGTCCCTCCAAGCCAGGAGTGATTTCTGAGCACATAGCCAGGAGTAACCCCTGAGCATCAAATGGGTGTGCCCCCCCCCAAAAAAAAAAAAGAAATAAGATTTTAAATATATACTAATAGTAAACCTGATCATTATTCAAATTAATACTTTGTGGATTTAATAACATTTTTTAAAACATTTGCTAGTTTGTGTTGGTGGATAGAGTAAATACTTGTCTCAATGATAAGGAAAACTGCAAATTAGCTTAAACAGTTTATGTTATTTCAGAACTGGCAATTTTATTTCTTTGATTATAAACCCTATATTGATTCATGTATTATCTTCATGAAGAAAGTTAAATAATAATTAAGGCTTAGCTTATAAAAAATTTAAAAGAGTATGGTAGTATACTTACCAATTTGCTCTAATAAACATAGTCCTTTATACCATTTTGTGAGCTCACTTGATTGAGATCTTGTTACTAGGTTTTCACCACTGAGACCACTTGTAGGAATAAAAGCTACATCACTTTCCTATTAAAAAAAGATTGAGTATATGAAATTAACGTAATATTTTTTTAAAATGTAAGGTACACTGACACTGTAACTGCATCAAGCTACAAAAGCAAAATCAGTTTGCTTTATTTATTTATTTATTGGTTTTTGGGCCACACCCGGAGGTGCTCAGGGGTTACTCCTGGCTCTGTGCTCAGAAGTCGCTCCTGGCAGGCTCAGGGACCATATGGAATGCCAGGATTCAAACTGGGGTCCATCATGTTATGGCCACTTGCAAGACAAACACTTTACCACTGTGCTATCACTCTGGCCCCTCAGTTTACTTTTAAAATAACAGAAATCAGAGAATTACAGCTCTAAAATTAAAATATTCAAAAATTCTTAACTTTTTAATTTTTTTGAGAGACATACAAGATTGTTCCAAAACAATGAAACATTTTTAATGTCAACATTGGTACGCTTTATATTTTTGCTGGACAAAATTCTCTTAGTTTCAACAGTCCTCTCTTACCTTCCTAACTCTATACATCTAATATAACAATGGGAGAAATCTTTTATATTCAATCCATGACACCTGAATAGAATATGCAATTTAAAAAGTGAAATAATCCAAAGAACTCAAATAATAGATATTTTTATACTAAAGATGTGAAGTAGAGATGGATATAACTTAATATTTAAAAAGATAAATATGTGAAACATGTTAGCTTTTTCTTCCAGACCAATAAGGTGAGATTATAGCAAACAAAATTTAAATTATCTTACCTGGGCCAGAAAGAGAGTACATAAGTTTAGGCATTTGCCTTACATGCAGTCGACCCATATGTAGTCCTCATCACTAAATATTGTCCTCTGAGCTCTGCCAAGGGCTGATTCCTGAGCACTGCTAGGTATGGCCTAAAAGCCAAAAAAAAACCCAGAAGATCTTACCTTAAATCCTGCTTGCTTAAGGAAGTGTCCAAGTTTCCCAGTAATCTCTTGAAATCTTTCTTGCTGCCAATTAACCTGAAAGACATTCAATTTATTTTAAAACTGTTTCAGATCTATATGTAAAATATTAATTCTGCATTAAAACAGAGTCAGAACCACAAAATAGATATATTAAATGTCTTAAAGTCTTTTAAATTAAAAGTGACGATACCAAATCTTACAACCTATTCAATCTAAAAGAGTTTCCTCCAGGAATGTTGGAACCCGGTTTCTGAAAAAGGAGAGATGCCATTTTGAAAAGGCCACATAGCAGGTCTCTTTTAGGCTCTAAACAAAGAGAGATGCCATTTTGTAAGGACCACCTGATGTGAGCCATATGTTTGGTTCCCCAAGCCTGTTTCCATTTACACCAGCCCAAGCTCCTGGCCATATAAGGTAACCTATCTGGAAGGGACACAAGGCAGCAGTAGGAAGGTTCCACTAGACAATAGCCAATCATTTTAAAGTTCATCGCAAAACTAGAACCTCCCTTTATCCCTACCTTATATATCCCATTCATGACCATGGGCAGGGTTCATCTTTGTGAGAGAGAATCCTGGCCAGGCAGTCAGGAGCTGTTGACAGACTGGACATATAACAAGAGCTTACTAAACTTTCTGTCAGTGTATTAATGACTTCATTAGTGATACCATAATTTTCATAAATAAGCTTGCTACTGTACTTTGTCTTTCTCTTTTCTCTCATTTTTTCTTTCCTTTTTTTTCCCCCAATAACTTTGCTTTCACTTATCTGGAAACAAATGCATTATGATCAACTATGTCAATTAATTTTATTTAATGCATTGCTTTAAATAAATAAAATTATTTTTAAAAAGTTGAGAAAGTGGGGGCCCGGGAGATAGCATGGAGGTAAGGTGTTTGCTTTCCAAGCAAAAGGTCATCAGTTCGAATCCCGGTGTCCCATATGGTCCCCCGTGCCTGCCAGGAGCAATTTCTGAGCATGGAGCCAGGATAATCCCTGAGCACTGCCGGGTGTGACCCAAAATCCAAAAAAAAAAAAAAAAAAAAAAAGTTGAGAAAGTGAATGTATCTTACAAGCCAAGAGTAAATATGACACTCAAAGATTTTTGCTTTTGTGCTCACATTCAGCAAATATATCCACTCCTAGTTCGGGGACCCAGTAGTGTTCAGGGGACCAAGACCAACTTAGGACTGAATCTGAGTCTTCCAAATGTATGGCACATGATCCAACCCTTCAAGCCATCTCACAGCCATCAAAGTCAGTTGGATCATATTTAATAAGACTTAAAAAGTTATAAACTTAAATCAGTAATTTCCATGGAATATGCTTTTTGTAAATACACACAAATACAACGCGCAATCATATGAACTAAACTAGAAAACTGCTTGATAATATTTTCCATTAAAACTTTATTTTAGGGCCCGGGAGATAGCATGGAGGTAAGGCATTTGCCTTTCATGCAAAAGGTCATCGGTTCGAATCCCGGTGCCCCATATGGTCCCCTGTGCCTGCCAGGAGCAATTTCTGAACATGGAGCCAGGAGTAACCCCTGAGCAATGCCGGGTGTGACCCAAAAAAAAAAAACAAAAAAAACCTTTATTTTAATTTTCTGAGTCTCCCAAGCAGTACTGAAGATCATCAGAGATACACCAAGGGCAAAGAAAGCCACACAGTGCTGGGAAAATAATCCTAGGTTCGGTGCATGCTAGGCATGCATTGAGAACCCTTTGAGCTATCTCCCAGATAAATAACAATATCTTTAAAACAGACTACAAGGGCCAGAGAGATAGCACATCAGCACAGCGGTAGGGCATTTGCCTTGCATGCGGCTGACCCGGGATGATCTGGCTTTGATTCCAGGCATCTCATATGGTACCCAGGAGCAATTTCTGAGCGCAGAGCCAAGAGTAACCCTTGAGTACCACTGAGTGTGGCCCAAAAGCCACATAAAAAAAAGTAAATAAACACATAAGCAAAACAGACTAGAATAAAGCCAAAAGTGTTTTTTTTTAACCTTATATAAAAGCTTTAAAATGCTCAGAAGATTATTGTCAGTTTGAAGACCAGAACAATAGTACACTGGGTAAGATGTTTGCCTTGCATGCAGCTGACTTGGGATCAGTCCCTGGCATCCACATGGTCTCCTGCACATGCCAGGAATGACCACTGAGCCCTGAGCCAGATTTATCCCCTATAGTTTTCATAATTAATCTTTTTATTTTTGGTTGATTTTTAGGTCATGTCCAGCAGCACTCAGAAATTATTCCTGGCAGGATCAATGCCAGGGGTCTAACCCGGGTGAGGTGTGTGCAATGAAAATGCCCTACTCACTGTGCTATTGCTCCAGCCTTTCACAATTAATCTTGGAAGATATGCCAAACCGATAAAATTCACTGGTATACTGGTCTTCAGATAGAAAACTCTGGGGCCTCCTATGGGAGTAGGACTGGGCCAAGAATAATCCCAATTGCACAGATTCTGGAACTCCAGAAGCCCAGTCACACATGTGTCCATATAACTGTTCCTCCAAATTCCACAACACTGACAGCAAATTATATGGGAAAGTAGCATAGAAACCCACTAAGCTCAATAAGCAAAAACAATACACAGAAGGTTCAACTACCAAACAAGTCAGGATATCCTCAGTTTATAAATTTAATAACATCATTGTGAAATATAAATTTTTTACAAATATTCTTCTAC
>PVKC010009829.1:0-26326 GCA_004027635.1 Crocidura indochinensis | reverse complement strand
CACTATTTACCATAGCAAGACTCTGGAAACAATCTAGATGCCCTTCAACAGACAAATGGCTAAAGAAACTGTGGTACATATACACAATGGAATACTATGCAGCTGTCAGAAGAGATGAAGTCATGAAATTTTCCTACACATGGATGCACATGGAATCTCTCATGCTGAGTGAAATAAGTCAGAGAGAGAGAGAGAAAAATGCAGAATGATCTCACTCATCTATGGGTTTTAAGAAAAATGAAAGACATTCTTGAAATAACAGTAATTTTCAGACACAAAAGAGAAAAGAGCTGGAAGTTCCAGCTCACCTCATGAAGCTCACCACAAATAGATGAGTTTAGTTAGAGAAATAACTATATTTTGAACTGTCCTAATAATGAGAATATATGAGGGAAATGGAGAGCCTGTCCAGAGTACAGGCGGGGGGTGGGTGGGAGGAGGAAGTTTTGGGACAATGGCGATGGGAATGTTGCACTGGTGATGGGTGGTGTTCTTTACATGACTGAAACCCAAACACAATTATGTATGTAATTAAGGTGTTAAAATAAAAATAAATAAATAAAAATAAAGAGACACACTCAAAAAAGATTTAAAGTGAACCAGTAAAGAGCTATTTGATTCAGGAGAGTTTTTTTTTGTTTTTGATTTTTTTCTCACAGTTTTTCAAGTATTGAAATCAATACTTGTGATTGTGATTTATATTTTCTATTTCTCTTGTTTCAGTCTTGGTAGGTTACCTAAAATTTTATATAGTTTTAGGTTATCAGAATTATTGGCAGATAGTTACTTTTAATTGTCTCTTGTAGTTTATTGTAGTTTTATGTAGCTGTTGTAATTTTCCCTCTAATTTCTGCTTTTGTTTTCAGACATTCTACTCTTGTCTTCTTTGTAAACATCTAACTAAAGATATTTACTTTGTCTTCAGAAATAGTTCTCTTTTTTGTGTGACATAGGACAAAGAGCACACTTTTCTATACTTCGGAGCTTAATCTTGGTTCTATGTCTAGGATCACTCTAGGGGTACTTATAGGGTACTGGAGATTGAACCCAGGTTGGTTGCATGCAAAACAAGTGCCTTATCCACTGAACTATTTCTACACCTCGTAAAAGACATTGTTCCTGATTTTATAAATCTTTTGAAAAAAATTTGATTCTATTCACTTATTTCTAGCCCGACTTTTATAATTTACTTTTATTTTTATAAATATCTATTAAGTACATCTGATATAGTTCCTCATTTAAAGCTATGTCTTTATTATATATTTAGGTAACTTTCTATAGTACTTAGTTGGAAATAAAATTTCTTCCTATAATTTTAATATACTATTATCACTTTTTCTGTTAATAATTATAAATATATTTTGGTGTTCCTTTACTTCAAGTTTATGTACAAGTATAATATTTTATTGTTGTGTTTTCCATATATCTTTTTTTCTTTTTTTCTTTTTTTGGGCCACACCCAGTGATGCTCAGGGATTACTCCTGGCTATGAGCTATGAAATAACCCTGGCTTGGGGGACCATATGGGACACCGGGAATCAAACACAGGTCTGTTCTGGGTCAGCTGTGTGCAAGACAAATGATCTATGGCTGCACTATCGCTCTGGCCTCACAGTGGAGTATTCTTCAGTATTCTTGGTTGAAAATACTTTTCATTCAGAATTTTTAATATCTCAAGTCATTTCCATCTGTTCTGTTGGTTTTCTGTCTGCAAGTATTATTATAGGTGGGATTCCTTAGATATAAAAGTTATTATACCTAAAATGTTTGTTAAAATATAATATTAATTAATTGCATTTTAATTGTTTAAATATCCTTTTGGTTTTATTTTGCGATTCTGTGAGCCACTAGTATTTGGATGGCTAGTTCATGCATCCAAATAAGAAAGTTCTAGCTATTATTTTTGAATTTTACACATCCCTCTATTTTCTTCTTTCATGTGAATGTTATTCATCTAGATATAGTCTAATATGGTATTTTAAAGATAGTAACAGCTATGTAAGAAGTAATGCCCACAGAAACAAGCACATTGCTATGGGTTTGCTTGTTTGCTAACATTTATTGGTCAAAATAAATTACATGACAAAGTCAAGGTCTTATAGGGGAGGACTTAGAAACTCTTAGCAGAGTGGGTAAATATTACTCATTTGGGTCAGTATTTTAATATATTTTAAAAATGAAAATATTTCCTTAAAAACCCAAAATAATTTTCTTATTAAAATTAAAGAATTAATGAGATTAAGTTACTACATAAACTTCCTATACACTGACATATTTATGTTTAGCAAAAGTCACAATGGTATTTTAACATTCAGGTAATGAGCTTTTTAGCATTATTTCGTCTATGAGCTTGTAAAAAACACATAAAAACTTTTAGATTTACAAAAGAAAAATTTTGTTATACATTCATTTATAAACTATTTCTTCTAAGGAACAGCTACATGATTAAATATTTTCTCTAGCAGTTGGAGTGATAAGGCAGTGGGTAGAATGTTTGTTTTTCATTTAGTTGACCCAAGCATGATCTCCAGCATCCATTATTGTCCCCTGAATATAACCAGTAGTAATTTCTCAGTGTAGGGTTAAAAGTTACTCCTGAGTATTTATGGGTATGGCCCCAAAGCAAACAAATGAATATATAAGCAGATATTTTCTGTAAATATCCAGGAGTGATGGAATATTTAATATCTATGTTGCTTTTATGGGGCCTTCATAGTTCCTCCTAGGCCTTTACCAAAACCACTAGGAGCACTGTTAAGAGGAGCTACAATACTCATCGGTGCTTGAGGAATTCCAAAAACTGTTCTACTTCCTGTAGGTAATCCCATCTGATGTAGTGGTCCTTGCATAAATTTGTCATTGTGCACTGTTTCATTATCTGGCATCATTGGATTTCCTATATTTGTAGTTCCCTTCAGTCCCCTGGCAGGATCAGAAATGTTGATGGGCAAGTACAATTACTCTGTTGTTTATATTCATTCCCATTATGGGAAAAGGACCTTGGTTGCCAGCAGGCACGGAAAAAAATCCATTTCTCATGTTTGCTGCTCCATGGGGATCCATACCACCCATTCTCATTTTTTCAAAAGCAGACAAAAATAGTATAAAAGCCCTGAAACCAAAGGTATTGACTTCCTTGTTTGGGGAGTTTTTTTTTTTTATATTGGAAAGCCTAGTACAGATTCTGTAACTCATAGACCTGTTAGAGAGTATAAGTAAGTGATGAGGACAGAAATGTGACCTGGAATTAAAGTCAAGAAATGACCCATTGCCTTGGGGCACTATTTATCTCATCTGCTCTTTCTCTAGGCTGCAATCCTCAGAGCAGAGTTTATTTTTGCTTTATTTACTTTGATGTTTTCTTGGCACTTTTCTCAGTGTATGGTACATGACTAGTAACCCACAATTCTTTGTGAATTAATGAATACATTAATGAAAAGATGATGAAAAAGAATGAAAGATAGATATGAGTCTATATATTGGGAGAAAATTAAAGCTGCTGATATTATTTCCTGTGGCTTGATAAAAAATATGAATAATTGGGCAGTAGCAGGTTAGGGCTAAATCAGAATTCAGTGTAAACATAAGTTCAAAATGTGATCGTTAGTCGAGAGACCACAATTTGCTGAGTATTAATCAAGAATTAACCCCTAAGAAAAATATGCTAGGCATGTGTCATCTCAGGATTGCTGCAGAGAACAGTTAAAAGGACACCAAAGAGAGAAAACTCTTTTCTGGCTTGAAGAAATAACCATCCAGGGACTTCTCTTCACAAGCCAGATGGCAGCCTCCAGCTGGCTGCCTGAGAGATACTGAAATTGGAAGTGTTCAGGAGCCAATAACACTTTCCCTCTTTTAGGTTTGCAGGAGATTCGGATTCTATAGTTTGTAATTACCTCCCAACTGAGCCTTTGTGTGGCAACATAACTGGCAGAGTTGAAGCTATTGCAGCATTTTGTGTATTAATTTGAAATTGCCTCAAGTCATATTATTTTATGAATATACAGACATAATACTGGTTAAATCAACTCTTAGGCACACAGTGCTTTATTGGTATAGGATTGTGGTATAGTAGGGTAGAAATGAAATAATTAAAAGCATCTATATTTATTGTTCATACTTTCAAATAGAATTGATGGTGATGTAGTCTCACTTAATTTTGGAGAGCAGATTGATGATGAATTACAAATTTTAAATGTCTATGAGCTTTTACATTAACTAAGACCTCTCATTGAAGACTGGTCTCATTAAAACTAAAGAATTTTTCCATCTTAAGAGCAATGGGACACTCTTTGAAATGCTTTTAAAGCCAGAGGTAACTAGATATTAGGGTTAATTAAATGATCACATTGTTTATAACTTGAAGAGGAACCTATTAGGCAAGTGTTGATGATAAAAATGAGAAGAAGGACATATTTTAATGAATTTAGGAAGCAAATGATCAGACTTGGTGAATGATTGGATTTGAAGAAATGTCAGGGGAAAAGCAATGTAAAAAATAGTGAATTTTTATCTGGATGAATGGTACTTCCTTCAGGGAGATTGGTTTACTTTTGGACAGTGAAATATTATGCAGTCGTTAATCAGGTAAATAATGATTTAAAATATTCAAATTAATTATTTTATTTTCTCTTTTTAATGAATGAAGTACTGTGATTTATAACAGTGTTAATGGTGGTTTTCTGTGTACATAATTTTAGTATCACACCCATTATTAATGTTCCCATTTTCTTCTTCCAAGGATCTAATTCCTGTCCCTTTCAAAATCTCTCCCCTCCTCCAAACTTGGGTTTTGGATGATTTTTTTAAGTTGTTTTTTTTTTGGCTCTCTGTTGTTTTGATTTGCACTTCCCTAAACATGAGTGATAATGAGCACTTTTTTTTTTTATATGCCTACTAGCCATGTGTATGTCTTTGTTTTGGAAAGTGTCAGTTTATTTCTTTCCTTTTTGGGATGGGATCATTGGAATTTTTTTGATTTTTTTAGGATTTTTTTTCACCTTGTCCAGTGGTGCTCAGGGCTTACTACTGGATCTGTGCTCAGGAATTATTCCAGGAATGCTCTGTAAGACCAAATGTGGTGCTTAGCATGCAAGGCAGAACCTTTCCTATTAAACTATCCCTCTGGTCCCTTTTTGTTAAGTTTTGTTTGTCTTGGTCTTGGATATCAGCCCTTCATATGATGCAATGTGAGTAAATATTTACTCCCATTCAGTAGAGTGTCTCTATTATACTTTGAGTTTCTTTTGCTATACAGGTGCATGCTTAGTTTAATATATTTCTAATTTTTTCTGTTTTTTCTTTGTTTTTATTGTCATTTTAGTGAAGACACATATAGGTCAATTTCCTATAGATTTCTGCCAATATTTCAAATTATTCAAATTGTTATAGACAAATCTTTATGCTATGAGTAAAAAAATTAGATTACAAAACAGTAGAAACCAGTAATGATCTTTGTATTTTAATATCCTTTTTTATTAACTATTCATTATCATTTCTTTGTGACTATAATTAATCATCAAACTGATAACACTGGCCATTCTGAGGATGTAGATGGAATATTTGGGGACCTAAAATTTCTCTTTAATATATATGCTTCATGTCACTTGATTTTTGTCATAAACATGTTATAATTTGACAACATTTCAGAAGCTGACCAAAGAGACCTGAAAAGTGGGGGGCTGAGAAATAAAGGATAAGTACTTCTAAGGATCTGATGAATGAGTTTTCTAGCCTAAGGGCTGAGTATAGACCATTAGGGTCTATACTATTAATGAGCTAATATAGGAAAGAGTCATGAAAGGAAGGCTAATTTTGGAAGAGATCACTAATAATTTTAACTGTGATGATTCTGCCACTGGATTGTATATAATGTAGGATAGCATGATAATAACTGTGTTGATGTTACGCTGTGACTACTAATCTGCAGAAAAAATTACGACTCTTGAATAAAATGTTCAGGAAAGAGAATTAAATATCAGTAGGCAGAAATGAATACTTGAAAGGATTTCTGCCATTTATTTTCCTCTTCTATTTTCTAAAGTTTGATCTATCTCTGCATAGATCCATAAACCACAAAGAGAGATATCCCCATCAGTAAGACTGATGCTTGTCAAGGATGCCTGCAGTTAGCTCAAACGTGAGACTGTTTAATCCTCTAATTATAGATGACTCTGGCAGTAATATGTCTCAAACTTCCAGCTAGGATTGCAAGAGACATTTACCTGGCTCCTCCAGGTAAATCCTATAATTATCCAGTCCAGAAGAATGGTAGAACCTGAAGGATCCTGAAGGGAGACCTTATGAGAACTATCTGTTTGTAGCCAGTTTATTGAAACCATGTGATGCTCATAATTTTGGTCTTTTCTTTCTACACAATCCTGGCTGCTAAAACTGTGAAACAATTGTAGTGAGATATGCATTTAGTAGCCCTCTTAATTTTAACCCTAAATATTTGAAACAACATGGCATAATGTGGTCTGTTGGGTTCTATGCGAGCTCTAGCACATTTCTGGTTGTATGATCTTAGAAGAGTACTCAATACCTTATTTTCTCCATCTTCAAAACACTAGTACCACCTCATTTGATTGATATAAACTATTGAAAGATTTAAAAATTATACCCTTTGTGTTATGACTGCATTAACTCAATAAGTGATACTGATTTAATTTATTATCTTGTATTAGACATTTGTTGTTCTCAGAGTAAATAAATACCACAGGAACAATTATGAGTGTTTAGTCATGCAGTGAGCATCCATGGAGGTTTGGAAATGGAGAAAATAAAATTTTCTTTTGAGGATGAAACAAAAAAAATAAATGCATGATAGGTCACAAAAAATATCATCTTAAAGTGATATAATGCTTTCTAGGAAAGCAGGACTCAGTTGTAATCACTTATTCATTCACTCCTTTAAGAATGAACTGACTCTCATGAATTTACTGTCTCTTAGCTACCAGACATGGCGCTAGCTGTAAATTGGAACTTAGCACTGTTTTCATGTAGTTTACCAAGCTGAAGGGAAAATGTCCAAGAAATAATAGCAGGAAGACTGTAGTGGGACACCAACCTGAAGTCTGATTCTATCACTCTCTCCACTGGAGCTCCTATTGAGTTGGAGGCGAGCAGACAAACCCTTACTTCACCTTTCATTGCTGGAATACTAAACTCTGGGACTATGTACGTGTAAATGGTTGAGTGATATTATTTTCCTCTAACCTCACACTGCAGATACCAGTATCTTCAGTGAAATTCTATAATCCTGGTTACCCCTCACTGCTACTAGGGTCTGCATATCTCAGAGTGCTCCCGCAGAAGTGAATTATAAAGATTCATTCTAGGCACAGGAGACACCCACAACAGGGAAGCAAGTATAAAAGCCCACAATTCAAGGAGTGATGATAATATCCAAGAAGACTCTATCAGATAGTGATTCTAGGGACACATTGATGTGGATATTTAATGAATTTAAAGAAACAATGTGTCAGTTAGTAATGCACAGAAATTATGAGAGTGGATTGAGAAAGCAAAAAACAGAAATGATAGAGCTGAAGAGTATGATAGTGAAAAAAAAGGAAAACCTCAATGGAAGGTCTCAAGAGCAAAATAACAATTGCTGAAGAAAAAATTGGAATGCTCCAAGAAGGGTTGAAAGAAATCTTTCGTAGCCTGTAGAAGATATAAGAAAGTCTGAAATGAACAGCACTCCAGAGAACTATGAGATGAGTTCAAGAGGAACAATATAAGAATTATGGGAGCCTGTGAGGAATAGGGAGGTGAGATCAATGAAAGACTATTCATCAATAAAACCACAGAAAAGAATTTCCCAGAATTTAAGAGTGATGCACCCAGATTCAAGAGACCCTAAGGGTCCCAGCCCAAATAGATCCAAATAGAAAATTCCAAAACTCTTGTGTTCAGAATGACAAAAGCCTCAGACAGAGATAGAATTTTGCAAGCAGCAGTATCAAAGTAGTAACTCACATACAAAGGAAAATTCATAAGATTCACAGCAGATCTATCAAATGAAAGCCTTCATGACCCAGAAGAAAATGATGGAATACAGTAAAAAAGTGAATGAAGCATATGCCTCACCAAGCATACTCTAAGTCAATTTAATTAAGAATTAAAGGACAAATAATAGCTTTTATAGACAAAAGATTGCTTAAAAAGTTAATAGCCTTGAGGCTGGAGCAATAGTACAGAAAGTAGGGTAGCATGCTTTTTACACAGGGATATCTGAATTTAATCTCTGGTGTCTTGAATGGTCCTCTGATCCCCTTTAGGAGTGATTCCTGAATGTAGAACCGGGAGTAATCTTTGAGCACAGTCAGATATAGGAAACAAAACCAAAAATTAGCCTCAAAATATGCTTTTCAAGAATCATTAAAGGATAGTTTTATATATATATATTTTTTTGTTTGTTTGTTTGTTTTTGGACCACACCTGGCAGTGCTCAGGGGTTAATCCTGGCTATCTGCTCAGAAATAGCTCCTGGCAGGCACGAGGGACCATATGGGACATCAGGATTCGAACCAACCATCTTCGGTTCTGGATCGGCTGCTTGCAAGGCAAACGCCGCTGTGCTATCTCTCCAGGCCCAGGATAGTTATAATTTTTAATTTAAACCATTGTGATATGAAAAGTCATTTATGGTTGTGTTTCATACACAAAATGTTTCAGGACCAATTCAGGGTCAACCTTTCTCCAGCATTATTCCCAGAATTCATTCCATACCACTCCATCCCTCACCTGAGTCTGCCAGCACAACAGGCCCATTTTTAACTTGGGTCTCATAATTTCATTGTTGTTGACTCTGGCTTGGATATTTAGTTTTGTCCTTTCTTAACACCACAAATGCATCTGAGACCCTTTGACCCTGTCCCCAATTCTTTTATATTTGTCTTTTTCCTCCTCCACTCAATTTCTTTCCTTGACCTTCTTATACTGTAGGGCCTAGTGTTTTCTCAACAACCATTTAAAACATTGCATTTTTTTTGTTTTTTGTTTTTGGGCCACACCCAGTGACGCTCAGGGGTTACTCCTGGCTATGAGCTCAGAAGTCACTCCTGGCTTGGGGGACCATATGGAAACCGGGGGATTGAACCGAGATCCGTCCTAGGCTAGCGCAGATAAAGCAGGCACCTTACCTCCAGCGCCACCGCCCGGCCCCTCGCATTTCTTTATGTAGTTATTCTAAATACAACACATAAGTGATATCATTAAACGATAGTTTTAAAAAAGTAAGCTAAATGAAAATCACACATAACTTAAACAATATGGTGGCAATGAATTTCTTTATCTCAATTATTTAATTCAGTGTCAATGTACTGAACTTACCAATTAAGAGACACAAAGTGGCAGAATAGAACAAAAGACTTAAGTAAACTTTCTGCTGCCTGTAAGAGACAAACATGAATAGTCAAGGTAAACACAGGCTCACAACTAAAGGCACGAACAAAACATTCTTAGAGACAAACAATTCCCTAAAAAAGTCAGAGTGATCATACTTATATAGACTTCAAAATGGGACGTGTAATGTCATTTCTTAATGAGTCTTTACTGATTTTCTCATTTTCTTAGTCATCACTGGACCAATATATCAAAAACAAGTCATTTCTAAACATGTATGTACTTTATTGTCCAACAAAAATTTAAAAAACTGATCATATACAAGAAGGAAGACAGACAATAACACAATAGTAGTAGGATATTTTAATATTCTTCCTTTACTGTTAGATAGATCATCTAGGCAAAAACTCAATCTAGAAACATGACATTGAATTAAGAAATGGGCCTAGGAAAAATATATAGAATTCCTCATCTTACAAAAGTTGAATACTGGGTATGAAGAGATAGTACAGTAGGTAAAACACTTGCTTTGCATATGTTCAATCTATGTTTATTCCCTGGTATCCCATATAGTCCCCGGAGAAGTGTGAGGACCAATTCCTAAGTCTTTCCAGGTGTGGCCCCCAAAACAAAACAAGCTAAAAACAAAACAAAACAAACCCCAAAAGTTGAGTACATATTCTTCTCCACTGAGCATGAGATATTACACAAGATAGGCCACATTGAGTCTTCAAAACAACTCTTAAAAATCAAGAAGGATATATATTGTATCAACTACACTTTCACAGAACTATGTGTTGAAAATGGAAATTAGACACAAACATAAACAGGGGGAAAAACTCAACACTTGAAAATGAAATTATTTACTACTGAATAATAAGTGAATTATAGAGGAAATCAGAAAAATAAATCAAAAGTTTCCTGGAAATGAATGAGAATGAAGATACAAGTTACCAGAAAATATGGAATACAGCAAAAGCAGTGTTATGTTAAGAGAAAGGCTTATAACAATGTAAGAAAGTATCACAATAAGTAACTTAGTAATATAATTTAGCATCTGAAAAAAAACAACAACAAAGGAAACCTAAAGCAAACTGTCAGGGCCAATCAAAATCGCAAATGAGAAGGTTATGAAAAAGGTTTAATTATGGAAAAGGCAAAACAGGGAGGCCAGGGGACTTACAGCTAAACTACTGGAGGAGGAGAGAGGAGAGAGACATAGACAGAGAGAGACAGAAATGCAGAGAGAGACACATTGAGACAGAGACAGAGAGATTCAGAGAGACATAGAGACAGAGATAGAGAGAGAGACGAGACAGAGAGATCCAGAGAGACAGACAGAGAATGTGAGAAAAGAGAGGAGAGAGAGAGAGAGAGAGAGAGAGAGAGAGAGAGAGAGAGAGAGAGAGAGAGAGAGAGAGAGAGAAAGAGAAAGTGCACCAAGGTTGGAATCAGGGCAAGAAGTCAGCCAGGGAAAGGACCAGAGACAGGGAAACTGTAGCAGAAGTAGCAAAAAAAGCAGCAGGATCAGGGAGTCCCACAAACAGTTTCTCCTGCAATCGGGCAGTGATCATTCAGCAGAAGCAATTTGGTAGGGAATTTCCAAGCATTTTAGTTTATATACCACTCTGGGTCCATCTGTCCCTCCCCTCCCCCAGAAGCAATTAAAAGGGGTACCACATAATTGATATCTTAATCCTTAAAGAGACAGTTCACACTTATGGCTGGCTAGGGGTCATAGACCCACCTCTGTTTCCTTATACTAGCAGAAGAAATGAAAGAAATGGAATCTGTAAAGCAATTTAAAAGATCAAAAAACTAGATAATACTCTGGGGAATATTGCCATCTTAATGATGTTAATCCTCCCAATTCATGAACAGGGTACATGTCGCCATTTCCTTGCACCAGAAACCAGACTTTTACCAGGGAACACCCTAATGTTGCCCTGGCATTGACTTGCTCCAGAGTGGGTTCATATGACACTCTAATGACTTGGTAACAGCAACAACCTGCTTTCATTCAGGGTTCTCTGCATTGCCATCTAATGATATAATGAAACTAGAAGATGCTCCGTGTCACCCTAAATTTGACATAGGATGTACAAAAATCAGGGTCTTTAATTACAGAAACCCGACTGTAACAACTGTGATTGTGAAGAATTTTTACTGGGATCACAGAAAAGACATTGGGGTTAGATTATTTAGTGTGCCCAGAGCCTGTAGTTGGTTTTATTCTAGGATGCTTCATGGGTAAGGTCTTCCTGGTTTTAGGCCAAAGTTTTTTCCTTTCTATTTTCACTGTATTTTGCTGTGCTTATGCAAACAAACAAACAAAAAATCTGTCACACATACCTTTTTAAAAATTGTTTATTTTTTACTGCTTATCTTTTAAATTGGGGCTCCGACATTTTCATAGACACTTGGGACACAAATTTCTTTATTTTACCACATGTTCCTATATTTTTCTTTTAGATGATTTTATTTGTTATCTGAGGTCAGTACAAAGACATTTTAAAAGACATTTTAATTTGTATACAATTCTTAATATACATACTAAAAATCTAAAAATTAATAGAATTTTGATTCCCTTCTAGACAGTTATTTTAGTGAATTTCCAGTTTATAATTTAGTGGGAGATTTTTCTTAACAGGATATAAAGTATCTTCAAATACATTTTGATAAGATTTTTACATCATAATTTTTGCTAATTGACAACTTAATACTTATTGTTTATACGATCAAATTCTCAGTCTTTCAAGGAACAGTAAAACTGGATTGCCATGTACAATGATGTTACAGTGAACTCATGAAAGTTAGACCAAGTCAGGACAAAGAAAGATTTTTAAAATTTAAAATTTTAATTTTAGGCACTGTGATTTATAACAATATTGGTCATAGGCCTTTATGTGTACAATGTTCTAATACCGCCTCATTGACTAGAGTGTTGTCTCTAACCTACCTTCTGTTTCTACCATGATGGTACTCAGTTCCATAGACAGCATATTCTGTTTTCCTTGGCCATTTTCTATTTCTTTAGTATGTTTCTTTATATCCCACATAGGAGAGAATCATTCTGTATCTGTCCCTCTCCTTCTGACTGACTTTACTCAGGATCATACACTCCAAATTTATCCATTTAGCAAATTTCATGCCTCTCATACTTTTCATCTTTTTATATTACCAGTAGTCCTATAGTTTATCTTGTCATCTATTCTTTGGACTCTGAGTTATTTACAGATTTTGACTATTGTAATGGGGCTGCACTGAATATAGGGATGTAAATGTCTTTTATAAGTCTAGTTTTTGGTCCTTGGTATAGATACCTAAAAGAAAAATGTTGTGCCATATGGAAGCTAAATTCTTAGTTTTTTTCTGGTTTTTTTTTTTTTGGCCACACCTGGTGATGCACAGGGGTTACTCCTGACTATGTGAAATTGCTTCTGACTTTGGAATTCTTAGTTTGTTTTGAGGTATCCATATTGTTTTCCAGGAAGGTTGAATCAGTTGACAAGCCACCAGCAGCTAATGACAGTTCTTTTGCCTCCCATTTATGCTACCAATGATTGTTTTTATTCTCTTTGATGTGTGCTACTTTCACTGGTGTGAGGTGATATTTCATTGCTATTTTGATTTAAAATTTTGTGTTGTAAGGGATATAGAATATTTTTCTATTTACTTATAGGTCTTCTTTTTCTTCTTTGCAGATATTTTTGTAATCTCTCTTCTCCAATTTTGGATTGATTTTAATTGTTTTTGTTATCTTTTTAAAAGTACTTTATATTTATAAGTGCTTGGATATTAATCCTTTGTCAGATGAGTGGTGTCCCAATATTTTCTTCCTGTCTGTGTGGTGTGTTTTTTATCTGGTTACTGTTTATTTTTTATTTGTTAATTTTATTGAAATAACTGTGACCTATTGAGTCCCTCATAGATATTGAATTTTAGATACACAATGATTCAGGGTCCTTCCAACCACCAGTGTTAACTTCCCTCCACCTATGGACCCAGAGTATATCCTAGAACACCACCCTTTGACCCTTGCCTGTCAGTATAACAGGTCCTTTTATGTTTATATTGTTAAAGTTTAGGTCCCTTGATTCTATTATCATTGACTTTGGCTTGGCTATTTAGTTCTGTCTTTATTTATTTTCCCCTCCAATGTATCTGAGGCCACTTGACCCCTGCCTCCCAGCCTTTCTTTATTCCTTTCTTCTTAGTTTTATAAAAAATGAGGGAATATGTGGTAAAATAAAGTAATCCATGTCCCAAAGTTCTATAAAAAAGTAGGAGCCCCGATTTAAAAGATGAGATTAAAAATACAATAAATAATAATAAAAAGGTATGTGTATGTAAGGCAGGTATTTTTCCCCCCATAGGCACATCAAAATATGTTGAATATAGAAAGGAAAAACCTTAGGTCTAAAAACAGAAAGATCTTACCCATGAAGAATCCTGACTTAAGACCAACTATAGGCTGTGGGCATACTAAATTGCCTTAAGCTATGACTTCTTTTTTTTTTCTTTATTTTTCTTTATTTAAACATTTTGATTACATAAGCTATGACTTCTAATAAGAGTGGAGATAGTGGACATTTTTGCCTCTTGCCAGACCTTAGAGGAAATGCTTTAAATGTTTTTTTTTTACCATTAAGAATAATGTTGCCTATGGAATTTTTATAGATAGCTATTACTGTCTTGAGGAAGGTTCCATTCAAACCGATTTTACTGAGAGTTTTCATCATGAATAGGTATTGGATTTTGTAGAAAACTTTTTCTGCATCAATTGATCTCATCATGTGTTTTTAACCTATTTTATTGATGTTTATTATGTTGATTGATTGTGTATAGTGAACCATCCCTGTATTCCTGGAATGAAACCCATTTTGTAATGATGTATTTATTAGATGTGTTGTTGTATTCAGTTTGCTAAGATTTTGCTAAGGATTTTTACATCCATGTTCATTAGTGAGATTGGTCTGTAGTTTTCTTACTTGGTGGTATCTTTGTCAGCTTTGGGAATGAGTGTGATATTACATTAATAGAAGGTGTTAGAGAGGGTTTCTGTTTTCTTTTTCTTCAATATTTTAAAAGAGTCTAAGGATCAATAGTAACTCTTCTCTGAATGCTTGATAAAATTCACCTGTAAGCCCATCTGGTCCTGGACTTTTGGTCTTGGGGAGTTTCATAATTACGGTTTCAATTTCTTTACTTGTGATTGACTGTTTAAGCTATCCACTTCCTTCTCATTAAGTATCAGGAGATGATATTTTTCCAGAGATCTGTCAATTTCTTCTAAGTTCTCTAGTTTAACTGCATACAGTTTTTCATAATAAGCTATATGATGTCTTGGATTTTTTGGTGTTCTGTTGTAATCTCTCCCCTTTCATTACTGGTTTCATTTATTTATTTTGTTTTTTGTTTGTTTTTTTTTTGGGCCACACCCGGTGACGCTCAGGGGTTACTCCTGGCTGTGTGCTCAGAAGTCGCTCCTGGCTTGGGGGACCACATGGAAAACCGGGGGATCAAACCGTGGTCCGTCCTAGGCTAGTGCAGGCAAGGCAGGCACCTTACCTCCAATGCCACTGCCCGGCCCCCTCATTACTGGTTTTATTTATTTGAGTATTTTTCCTTTTTTCATTGAGTCTTGCTAATGGCTTGTCTATCTTGTTCAATCTTAAAAAAAAAAATAAACCATCTCCTGGTTTTACTAATTCTTTGTATTATTTTCTTTGTTTCTATATTATTATTTCTGCTATAGTTTTTATTATTTATTTTCTTCTGCTTGTGTTTGTTTTCCTTTGCTAGTGGTTTTCAAAATGTTTAAGGTGTCCCTTTAGGTTGCTGATTTTGTCATTTTCTTCTTTCCTAAGTAGGCCTGTATTGATATGTGTTTCCCTCTAATTACTGCTTTTGCTGTGTCCCATAGATTTTAGCAATTTATTTCTCTATTATCATTGGTTTAATAGAATCTATTTGATTCTTCTTTTATTTTTCTTTGATCCAGCTGTTTTTAAGCAGCATATTGTTTAGTCTCTAGGTTATAATTTTGTCTACATCTTTTTACAGTAAATCTTGATCTCTGCTTCATTATGTTCTGATAGAGTAGTTGGTATGATTTTTATATTTGTGACTTTATGTAGATTATACTTGTGTCCTAGAATTTGGTATATCCTGGAGAAAGTTCCATGTGCACTTGAGAAAAATATATTCCACTTTTTGAGAATAAAATGTCCTGTATGCATCTATTAGTCTTAATTCTTCTAGCTTCTCATTGAGGGCTCTTGTGACTTTGCTAATGTTCCACCCAGTGGATCTGTCTAGTGGGGACAATGGGGTGCTGAAATCTCCCACTAATGTCACATTTTCCTCCATATGTTGCTCTAAGTTTGTGAGCAAAAGCCTTACATATCTGTACATATTTGCCTATATTTGGTGCACAGATGTTGATTAGAATTAGTACTTATGATTAGTTTCCCTGATCAATAGATAGTGACCATCTTTGTCTCTTAGTACTTTCTTGAGGTTGAATGCAGTTTGGTTTGATATGAGTATGGCTTGTCCTAGCTCCCCCCACCCCCAGTGGTTTGTTTGATTATTTTCATTCTTTTACTCTGAGCCTGTGTTTATCCTGAACTTTTAAGTGTGTTTTCTGTAGGCAGCAGATGTCTGGGGTTTGTTTCCTGATCCAAACCACTACTCTGTGCCTTTTGATGGGAGAATTTAGTCCATTGACATCTATGGAAACTATTGACAGAAAGGGCTATTGTACCATTATATTGTGTAGGGTTGCTGCTGTTATAATTGGGGATTTGCTTGTGTAATTTCTCTTTGAGTAGTTCATTTAGGCTGGGTTTTTTAGTGCAAATGTTGCAGTTTTTTTTTGTCTCAGAATGCTTTTATTCCTCCCTCGTATGTAAATGAGGCTTTTTCCTGGTAGTGGACGCTAGGTTAGAAGTTTGTTACATTTAATAATTTTAATATGTCATTCCACTGTCTTCTTGCCTGAATTTTTTCAAATGGAAGATCTGGTTTGATTCTTATGTTGCTTTCTTAATACTTGAGGGTTCTTTTTTCCCTCATTGCTTTAAAGAGTCAATGTCTGCGATTTTTCTATTTGGATTGCTAAATGTCTTGGGATTGTTCTGTTAGGGCTGTTTTGTTGGCACTCTTTTTGCCTATTGGATTTGTAAAGGAACCGCCAAAGGGTGGATAAGTTCTTTGCTATTATTTTCCTCACTGCTTTTTCTTCTTCTTTCCTGTTTTCTTCCCCTGCAGAGATTATTTCTCTTGTCTTTGCTCATTAAACACCTTACATTTTCTTTCAGGGTTCTCTCTCTCTCTCTCTCAGTTTTTGGCCACACTCGGCAGTGCTCAGGGGTTACTCCTAGCTCTACACTCAGAAATTGCTCCTGGCAGGCTTTGGGGACCTTATGGGATGCTGGGATTGAACCACCATCTTTCTGCATACAAGGCAAATGCTCACCTCCATGCGATCTCTCTGACTCATGTTTCTCTTTTTTTGACTTTATTATCACTGCTTACTTGTTATTACTGCTTACTTGAAGACAAATTTGTCTTCAAGTTTATCTATGCGATTTCCACCGGTGTAATTCATTTTTATTTAAATGACTATTAATTTATTCAATGGCAAGGTTTTAGTTTTCAAATATTCATGTTATTACCTTTCTAATTTAGAAATATCCTTTAATACTTTTATAGGTATATATTTACAGCCCAAAATGCCCTCAAATATAGTCATTTGTCTACTTAGCCACTTTTCTATTTTTTCTTTATTTTTTAATTAAATAATTTATTTATTTAAATATTATGATTACAAGCATAACTGTAGTTGGATTTCAGTCAGAACAAGAACACCACCCTTCACCCATGCAAGTTTCCCATCACCAATGCCCCTACCTCTCCCCTCCCCCATTCCGTCTGTATTTGAGACAGGCTTTCTGCATTCCTCACTCACTGACATAGTTATGATAGTTCTCAGCGTAGTTATTTCTCTAACTGTACTCATCACTCTTTGTGGTGAGCTTCATATCTTGAGACAGTCCTTCTGACCCTCAACTCTGGGAATTATTTCAATGTCTTTAATTTTTCTTAAAACCCATAGATGAGTGAAACTATTCTGTGCCTATTTCTCTGACTAATTTCACTCAGCACAATAGGTGTCATGTACATCCATGTATAGGAACATTTCATGACCTAATCTCTCCTGACAGCTGCATAATATTACCACAGTTTCTTTAGCAATTCATCTGTTGAAAGGCATCTTGGTTGTTTCCAGAGTATGGCTATTGTAATAAGTGCTGTGATAAATATAGGTGTGAGGAAGGGGTTTTTGTATTGGATTTTTGTGTTTATGGGGTATATCCCAAGGAGTGTTATAGCTGGATCAAATGGGAGCTCAACTTCCAGTTTTTAGAGAAATCTCCATATTGTTTCTCATAAGAGCTGGACTAGATGGCATTTCCACCAGCAGTGAATAAGAATTCCTTTCTCTCCACATCCCTGACAGCACTCATTGTTGTTATTCTTTGTGCTGTGTGCCAGCCTCTGTGGTGTGAGGTGGTACCTCATTATTGTTTTGATTTGCATCTCCCTGATAAATAGTGATGTGGAGCATTTTTCATGTGTCTTTTGGCAATTTGTATTTATTTGAGAAATTCTTCATTTATTCTCTCCATTTTTGATGGGGTTAGATTTTTTCTTGTTAATTTCTGTCAGTACTTTGTATATCTTAGATATCTTAATATCTTAGATATTAGCCCCTTAGCTGATGGATATTGGGTGAATAGCCTCTCCCATTCTCTGGGTGGCTTTTGTATCTAGGCATTATTTCCTTTGAGGTGCAGAAGCTTCTCAGGCTAATATAGTTTCATTTGTGTATTTCTACCTCGACTTGTTTAGAGAGTGCTATTTCTTCTTTGAAGATGCCATTAGTTTCAATGTCCTGGAGTGTTTTACCTATGTGTTGTTCTATATACCTTATGGTTTCAGGTCTGATATCAATGTCTTTAATTCATTTGATTTGACCTTGGTGCATGGTGTTAGTTGGAGGTCTGAGTCTATTTTTTTGCAAGTGGCTGACTAGTTGTGCCAACACCACTTATTGAAGAGGCTTTATTTGCTCCAATTTGCATTTCTTGCCCCTTTATCAAAGATTAATTGATTGTATATCTGGAGAGCATTTTCTAAATACTCTAGTCTATTCCACTTGTTTGAATTTTTGTCTTTATTCCAATGCCATGCTGTTTTAATGACTATTACTTTGCAATACAATTTAAAATTGAGAAAAATGGTGCCTCCTATATTCTTTTTCCCAGGGTTGCTCTAGATATTCTTGGATGTTTATTGCTCCAGATAAATTTAAGGAGTGTTTGATCCACTTCTTTGAAGAATGTTATGGGTATTCTTAGAGGGATTTCATTAAATCTGTACAATACCTTGGGGAGTATTGGCATTTTAATGATGCTAATCCTCCCAATCCACAAGCAGGGTATATGCCCTCATTTATGCATATCCTCTTTTATTTCTTAAAGCAGGGTTTTGTAGTCTTCTTAGTTTAGGTCCTTCACATCTTTAGTTAAGTTTACTGCAAGATATTTGAGTTCCTGTGGCACTAATGTAAATGAGAATATTTTTTTCTTGAAGACAATTTATTATCATTATTTTGTCAGCAATTAAAGTACAGGCTCCAGTTTTTTTGAGTCGCTCAAGCAAGTATAACTTCTAGAAGAGGAAACAATGATTGAACCAAATATTCCTATCACTTAAAGTCCATTTCTGCACCATATGTGTAATATGCTGCTAGCACCCTGTTGGATCATATGGGCACATGAGTGTCTCGTGGGATTCCTTACAGACCCAGCTTCGTTCTTCTTCAATGCCGCCTCTTGGAATTGTACCTGATCTTATTACCAGTTTTCATCAGAATCCAATGAGTAATGGGCCGGTTCTGCTTTTGTTTCTTGGCCAGGAACTGCTTGATTCTAAAGGTCTTGTGGGAAGACATGGTGAACCCAGGCCACGTTCGCACAGCAGTGATGGCAGAGAAAAGGAGAGAAAAGGTAAATGAGAATTTTTAATATCCATATCTTCTCTATCATTATTGGTGTATAAGAAGGCCATTGGTTTTTGTGTGTTAATTTTGTATCCTGTCACTTTACTATATGAGCCTATTGTTTCTAGAATTTTTTTGGTAGAGTCTTTAGGGTTTTCTAAATATAGTATCATGTCATCTTAAAGCAGTGAGAACTTGACTTCTTCCTTTACTATCTGGATGCCTCTGATATCTTTTTTCAAGAACTTCCATCACTATGTTGAATAGGAGTGGTGAGAGAGGGCAGCCTTGTCTTGTACCAGATGATAGAGGAAAGGGTTTTAGTTTATCTTCATTGATAATAACATTTGCTATTGGCTTGTGGTAGATTGCATCTACTATATTGAGGAAAGTTTCTTCTATTCCCATCTTGATGAGAATTTTTTAAAGAATGGGTGTTGTGAGTGTTCCTGCCGCTGCCTTAGAGTGGATTTCATCAGCGTTCCTGCGGCTGCCTGGGATCCGATCTCACCAGCGTTCCTGCCACTGCCTTAGGGTGGATTTCGTCAGCGTTCCTGCGGGTGAGGCTGCTGTTTCAGAGGCGGGTGGAGACGTACGCACACTTATTCCTGCTGCTTTCTGCCGGGAATCAGAGGGGCACAGAGGTCATCTTGGGTCATGTGGTTTCCAGCTGCCTGAGATTCGATCTCACCAGCGTTCCTGCCGCTGCCTGAGACTGGATTTCATCAGCATTCCTGCGCGCAAATCAACCCACCCAGAAAGGGCAGAGCCAGAGGAGTGTGGCCGCATACATCACTTACCCAATGAATACCACCACAACACGTAGAAAAACCCACAATACAAGTGTGACAATGGGGAAACAACATAGGCCAGCATCAGACATAGAGAACGAAGATGACAATTCTGATGACTAGCTAATGACCAATGAACTAATCAATCTCTTAGAAAAGGAGTTTAGAAAAGAAATCATGCATCGAGTTGAACAGAACACTAATAAGAACCAAGAAAATATGATGACAAAAATCACAAAACTCCAAACTGAAATAACATGTCAACTAGCAGGTCTGAAAAACTCAGTAAATGAATTGAATGGCAAAATGGATAAGCTCAACACCAGGATAGAAGAAGCTGAGATTAGAATTGATGCTGTGGAAGATGAGATAAATAACAACTCCATAGAGCAGGAGAGATTGGGAAAAAAAAACTTAAAACAAATGAACAGACAATGGAAAATATAGTCAAAGAATGGGAACAGATGAAAATAGAAGTCTATGATAAGATCAACAGAAACAACTTAAGAATCATTGGAGTCCCAGAGACCCAGGAAGAAAATTTACAGAAAGAACTAACGGTCAAGAATATCATTAAAGGGAAACTTCCAGAGCTAAAGAATGTATGTGATCAAATCCTGAATGCCCGAAGAGTACCAACCAAAAGAAACCCCAGAAAAAATACCCCAAGACACATTCTAGTCACAATGTCAAATCCCACAGATAGAGACATAATTCTGCAAAGAACAAGATCAAAAAAGGAAATCACATTCAAGGGAGCATCCTTGAGATTTACAGCAGACCTGTTACCAGAAACACTCAAGGCCAGAAAGCAGTGGTGGGATATTGTGACAAGACTGAATGAAATGAATGCTTCACCTAGAATTCTGTACCCAGCAAAACTCACTTTCCGGCTTGATGGAAACATACATGGTTTCACAGACAAAAAACAGCACAGAAACTTTATAGATTCAAAACCACACTTAAGAGAAAAACTGAAAGATCTAATTTAAGACAAGAATAACCAAAAGACACACCAAACTTTGATATAAAGATGTCAGGAAATCCCAGGACAATTCTTTCTCTCAATGTCAATGGACTAAATGCACCAGTTAAGAGACACAGAGTGGCTAAATGGATCCAAAAACTCAATCCAACTTTCTGCTGTATACAAGAAACACACCTGAATAGTAAGAACAAACATACTCAAAATAAAAAGCTGGAGGAAAATTATCCAAGCAAACAACACCATAAAAAAGCTGGAGTGGCCATACTAATATCAGATAATGCTAACTTTATACTCAGGAAGGTTGTAAGGGACAAAGATGGACATTATATATTAATCAAGGAGTATGTGGAGCAGGAAGAAATCACTCTTCTAAACATATATGCACTGAATGAGGGTCCAGCAAAATATTTAATACAATTGTTGACAAAGCTGAAAAATAACATCTATAATAACAAAATAATTTTGGGAGACCTCAACACAGCTTTGTCAACACTGGATAGGTCAACCAGACTGAAACCCAACAAGAATATACTGGACCTGAAGAGAGAACTAGAAGAAAGAGGCCTAGTGGATATATATAGGACACTTCATCCCCAGAAACCTGGATACACATTCTTCTCCAATGTACATGGGACATTCTCCTGGATAGACTACATGCTGGCACATAAAACATATCTGCATAATATCAAGAGAATAGAAATTTTGTAGGTTACCTTTACTAACCACAAGGCTGTGAAATTATTTGTGAATTTCAAAGGAACACAGAAGAAAAACTTTAACACCCGGAGGTTAAACAGCCTCATACTGAATAACCAGTGGGTCGTAGATAAAATCAAAGAGGAAATCAAAATATTCCTGGAAACAAACGATAATGAAGACACAAGCTATCAGAACTTATGGGACACAGAAAAGCAGTACTGAGAGGAAAATTTATAGCTTTGCAAGCACACATCAGGAAGGAAGAAGGGGCTTGCCTGAGTAGCTTAATGACGCAGCTTATAGAACTAGAACGTGCTCAACAAAAGGACCCAAAAATAGGGAGGCAGAAGGAAATAACAAAGCTGAGAGCAGAAATCAATGAAGTGGAAATTCAAAAAACAATCCAAAAGATCAACGAAAGCAGAAGTTGGTTCTTTGAAAAAAATAAACAAGATTGATAGACCACTGGCAAAACTAACAAAGATAGAGAGAAACTTGATAACTCTTATCAGGAATGAAAACAGAGAGATCACTACTGATATGGCAGAGATTCAAAGGGTAATCAGAAACTACTTTGAGAAGCTCTACGCCACTAAAAATGAGAACCTAGAAGAAATGGATAAATTCTTGGATTCTTATAAGCTTCCACAGTTGAAGGAAGTGGATGTAGCATATCTAAACACCCCCATCACCATTGATGAAATTAAAACGGTAATCAAATGTCTGCCCAAAAACAAAAGCCCAGGCCCAGATGGATTCACTAATGAATTCTTTCAAACTTTCCAAGAGGAACTACTACTAATCCTGGCAATACTCTTTCATGAAATTGAAAAAACGGAAGTACTTCCAAATACCTTTTATGAAGCCAACATCACCTTGATACCTAAACCAGAAAGAGATGCAACGAAAAAAGAAAATTACAGACCAATATCGCTGATGAATGCAGATGCAAAGATCCTCAACATAATCCTGGCAAATAGGATTCAATGCCTCATTAAGAAGATCATCCACTATGATCAAGTAGATTTCATCCCAGGAATGCAAGGCTGGTTTAACATCTGTAAATCTATCAACATAATACACAACATCAACAACAAGAAAAATAAAAACCACATGATCATATCAATAGATGCAGAGAAAGCATTTGATAAGGTTAAACAGCTATTCTTGATCAAAACTCTCAGCAAGATGGGAATGGAAGGAACCTTTCTCAATATAGTTAAGGCCATCTACCACAAGTCAGTGCCAAATATTATCCTCAATGGAGAAAAACTAAAATCCTTCCCTCTAAATTCTGGCACAAGACAAGGCTGTCCTCTCTCACCACTCCTATTCAACAAAGCACTGGAAGTACTCGCTATAGCCATTAGGCAAGAAAAAGATATCAAGGGAATCCAGGTAGGAAAGGAAGAAGTCAAGCTCTTGCTTTTTGCTGATGACATGATACTCTACTTGGAAAACCCTTTAAGACTCTACCAAAAAGCTTCTAGAAACAATAGACTCATATGGCAATGTGGCAGGCTACAAAATTAACACACAAAAATCAATGGAATTTTTATACACCAACAGTAATAAGGAAGAAATGGGCATTAAAAACAATACCATTCACAATAGTGCCACACAAACTCAAATATCTTGGAATCAACTTGACTAAAAATGTGAAGGTCCTATACAAAGAAAACTATAGAACTCTGGTCCAGGAAATAAGAGAGGATACACGGAAATGGAAACACATACTCTGCTCATGGATTGACAGGATTATCATCATCAAAATGGCAGTACTACCCAAGGCATTATTTAATGTCATCCCTCTAAAGATCCCCACAACATTCTTCAAAGAAGTGGGTCAGACACTTTTGAAATTCATTTGGAACAATACACACCCTACAATAGCTAAAGCAATCATTGGGAAAAAGAACATGGGAGGAATTACTTTCCCCAATTTCAAACTTTACTACAAAGCAATAGTTATCAAAACAGCATGGTACTGGAATAAGGACAGGCCATCAGATCAGTGGAATAGGCTTGAATACTCAGAAAGTGTTCCCCCGACATACAGCCACCTAATTTTTGATAAAAGAGCAAGAAATCCTAAATGGAACAAAGAAAGCCTCTTCAACAAGTGGTGTTGGCAGAACTGGCTAGCCACTTGCAAAAAATTGAACTTAGACCCCCAGCTATCATCATGTACGAAGGTAAAATCCAAATGGATGAAAGACCTTGATATCAGACCCGAAACCATAAAATATATAGAACAACACATAGGCTAAACACTCCAGGACATTGAGACTACAGGCATATTCAAGGAGGAAAATGCACTCTCCAAATGGTGAAAGCAGAGATTAACAGATGGGAATATATTAAGCTGAGAAGCTTCTGCACCTCAAAGGAAATAGCGCCCAGGATACAAGAGCCACCCACTGAGTGGGGGAAACTATTCACCCAATACCCATCAGATAAAGGCTAATCTCCAAAATATACAAGGCACTGACAGAACTTTACAAGAAAAAAACATCTAATCCCATCAAAAAATGGGAGAAGAAATGTACAGAAACTTTGACAAAGAAGAAATATGAGTGGCAAAAAGGCACATGAAAAAATGCTCCACATCACTAATCATCAGGGAGATGCAAATCAAAACAACTATGAGGCACCACCTCACACCACAGAGAATGGCACACATCACAAAGAACGAGAACAAACAGTATTGGCGGGGATGTGGAGAGAAAGAACTCTTATTCACTGTTGTTGGGAATGCCGTGTAGTTCAACCTTTATGGAAAGCGATATGGAGATTCCTCCAGAAACTGAAAATCGAGCTCCCATACGATCCAGCTATACCACTCCTAGGAATATACCCTAGGAACACAAAACTACAATACAAAAATCCCTTCCTTACACCCATATTCATCGCAGCACTATTTACACTAGCAAGACTCTGGAAACAACCATGATGTCCTTCAACAGACGAATGGCTAAAGAAACGGTGGTACATATACACAATGGAATACTATGCAGCTGTCAGGAGAGATGAAGTCATGAAATTTTCCTATACATGGATGTACATGGAATCTTTTTGCTGAGTAAAATAAATCAGATAGAAAGAGAAAAACGCAGAATGGTATCACTCATCTATGGGTTTTAAGAAAAATGAAAGACATTCTTGCAATAATAATTTTTAGACATAAAAGAGAAAAGAGCTGGAAGTTCCAACTCACCTCATGAAGCTCACCACAAAGAGTGAAGAGTTAAGTTAGAGAAATAACTACATTTTGAACTGTCCTAATAATGAGAATGTATGAGGGAAATGGAGAGCCTGTCTATAGTACAGGCGGGGTTTGGGTGGGGAGGAGGGATATTTGGGACAGTGGTAATGGGAAAGTTGCACTGGTGATGGGTGGTGTTCTTTACAAGACTGAAACCCAAATACAATCATGTATGTAATAATCAAGTTGTTTAAATAAAATATAAAACATTGGTGTTGTATCTTATCAAATGCTTTCTCTGCATCTATTGATATGATCATATGATTTTTTTGTGATATGGTGTATTATGTTGATCGATTTATGGATGTTAAACCATCCTTGCATTCTTGGAATGAAGCCTACTTAGTAGTGGTGAATGGCCTTCTTGATGAGTCATTGGATCCTTTTTGTCAGAATTTTGTTAAAGATTTTTGCATTTGTGCTCATCAGGGATGAACTGTAGTTCATCTGTAGTTTTCTTTTTTGGCAGCATCTCTGTCTGGTTTTGTTATTAAGGTGATGTTAGCTTCATAGAAACTGGGAGTGTTCCTGATTCTTCAATTCCATGAAAGATTCTGCACAGAATTAGTAGAAATTTTTCTTGAAAGGTTTGAAAAAATTCAATAATGAATCTATCTGGGTTTGGGCGTTTGTTTTTGGGAACACTCTTGATTAACACTTTAATTTCTTCAGTAGTGATGTGTCTGTTTAGATATGCAAGATCATCCTGATATAACTGTGGAAGATTATATGAGTCCAAGAATTTATCCATTTCCTCTAGGCTTTCATGTTTTGTGGCATAGAGTTTCTCAAAGTAGTCTCTGATTACTCTTTGAATCTCTGCAGTATCTGTATATTCCCCTTTTCATTCCTAATCTGTATTAGATAGCATTAGATATCTCTCTCTGTTTCTTTGTGAGTTTTGATAATAGTTATTGATATTATTTATTTTTCAAAGAACCAAATTTTGCTTTTGTTGTTCTTTTAAATTGTTTTTTGAATTTCCATTTCATTGATATGCTCTAAGCTTTGTTATTTCCTTCTGCCTACCTATTTTTGATTCCTTGCTGTTCATTTTATAGTTCTAAAATCTGTGTTATTAAGCTTTATATATAGACCTCTTCTTCCTTTCTGATGTGTGCTTGCAAGGCTATAAATTTACCTTTTAGTACTTCTTTTGT